>LD348477.1:54722-72161 GCA_001465055.1 Ptychodera flava | reverse complement strand
ATGAATGATTGTGTATTCACGAAAAAAGAGTCGGCTCAAATAACTGCGCCGAGACATATGTAAAGTTAAATCATGCAGTCTTATGTTATAACTGTCAATATATGCTCTTTGATCACAGGTGTGCGTTACTCCAACAGCCCACTATATATATATATATATATATATATATATATATATATATATATATATATATATATATATATATATATATATATATATATATATATATATATACATACACACACATTCGTACACGATATCTGTTTAAGTTGGTCGAAATTAAAGCCACAATGTTATCTTTCAGTGAAATATGTACACATTAGCGGGGATGAATACTATAACAGAGTCCTCCGAATTTGAAGTCGACTTATTTCTATTATAACGAAATAAAATCTTGGCGAGTTTTTGTTCATACTGATGCGTCAAACGTGTAATATGGACATAACTCCATCAGCCACAGGTGTCTTTTTCCCCGTAAGAAAACTTCTCGATATAAAAGAGACAATTTGAGCACCACGATGTTGAACGCTCTCATTCTCTATGGAGACACTGTCTTTTACAAATAGAAACACGAGAGACGCATTGCGGAACTCACAATAATTTTTCAGAGCGATATACTCAATTTTTTCTGAGAAAAGGAACATACATTCTACATTGATGATTGTCCTCGAACAAGACTCCAATCGTTTCTGGTTTTGTCTGTTTTCTCTTCGTTATCTCCTAAGTGATGTTAAAATCTTTCAGAAACTGTAAATCATGATGATTTTTCCCCTATTTTGGTTAGTATACCAATCGTAGGTTCCTGCCCTCCTCCTCGAAGCATGTTGAAAAGAAGCCCAACTATTTAGGTTGTCAACATCGCGTCTGTACGTGTAAAATACACTGTTATTACCTAACCTATCTTTTTTCTTACAAATGTGGCACGAATACGCTTCCGCACGTTGCACGATATTGACACACATATTTGTTGTTGTGTATATTGCAATGTATGTTTGAACTAGGAACTAGCGGTCCGGAGGTAGACATTGCATTTTCAAGGCAGCTGCACCACGAATATGTGTTTAGCAACGTGTATGATCCACAGCAAAGCAAAATTCTGATCCAAGTACATGACTGTAGGTGTTAAAAATAACAGGAAGTCGAGAGCGGGTACCCATGGCCTACTTTGCAGCTTTTTTCTTACGATGAGGCAAAACACATGGATTTTGTCCTTGTATAGCGTTGTAGTTCAGAATGTTTCAATGATGCTACTGTTTTAGAGGTGAAAAAAATCAGCTTAATGTGTTGAGGTAGAATGCGCCTCTTGGACAGAACCTCGGCCTCTCAAATTTTTACAATTATGTTTTGGTCTAACACTTGATAGACCAGAAAATAATTGTAAAAATTTGACTACCCGTCAAGTAAAATCATTTGTTGGTAAGGATCATCTAAAGAATTCTGAAACGTCTTTTTTGAAATCTGTAATTTTTCAGCTTGGGGCAGCTGGTTCATTTGCTGAGTAGCTCTTTAAATGCAGTTTAAACATTTAAACTAGTTTCCAAGGTGTCACCCCAGAATTATTGACATAATCTATATTACTTAATCCAAATATTATAATCAACTCTACTTCATTAATATTTGGCAATTATAACACTTTAGATGCAGAAATGCTCGACAATGAAAGGGGTTTTCCTGGACTATGAATTAATCGTGCCTGGGCGCGCGCGCGCACAGACACACAGACACAGACAAACAGACACACACACACACATACATACATACATACATACATACATACATACATACATACATACATACATACATACATACATCGCGGGAAAGTCATTAAAAAAATTCCGACCCTCGTGACGAATTTATCCCTTTCCGCTCCCTTTGTTTCAGTTGAATCGCAAGTCATCACTCGATAGGTATTTAGCTGACAACAAACAACAATGTGTTGCCTACTTCGAGGCGTTCCCCTGTCATCGTTACTATACTGAGGTTTCCCGTTGAGTTTTCTAATGAAAGCCCAGAGGAAACAGTTTTGATAATTATTTCTCTATTGTTATCGGTTGTGGAATTCACAAAGTAGAAAACAAGTATTCTAATCATGACGGGAAAAAGAAACAATCTCATATAATCGGATAATCGAAGAGCGAAACGTTCTACCGTAACCAAACTATAGCATAAATCAACCTTGTATAGCGTTTCCTCTTCCATAAATAGCTAAGTGATCGGTTGCTGTAAGGTTGCAAAATTTTCGAGATATACAGGTATTGTTGTTTGCTTTTACCGTGTTCGACTACACTGCGCTTTTCATATGAGTGTTTGTTCTCCAATCTCACTTCTTTCAATGTACTTGGTTTCTTGTAGTCTCGTAGATATTTGTTATGACGTGAAGAGATGGACAGGTGACAAACGTCTGCCAAGAATGACAATAAAGACTCGGGGAATGAAGTGTTCACTTTTCAGTCATATTACCGTAGACAAAAAATCAACCATAAAAAGATCTTCATAACGCCCAAGCAACCATACACTTTCTGGAATCTATACATTTTCTGAATCTAAAAGGTCAGATTTATCCGTCAATTCTCTAAGATATGTTGAAATACCCAGTATTCGGCTTGGCGCGTGTAACCATTATATTGGTGAGGCGCGTCGTTATCGTTGACAAATAATTTTAGGTCAGGAAAAATTTCTAACGATAACGTATAACTGTACGGACTGTACCGACTGACAGCCTAGAGGTAGAACCTGTCATGTTGGAGCTTCGTTGGAGCTTTGACTGAGAACTATTCCAACGCAGTGGGCCTGTGTTATGAATATTTCTAACTTTTGTGCATGTGCTTGTATGTCGTTTCAAACGATGATTCACAGTATCTCTCACATTTGTTAGTCAAATTATCAAATTATCTAGTTCTCATTCGTCTTCGCTTGACGTGATTTGCGTAAGTAATGTAATTTGCATAAGTATTATATAAGGGATGTGTTTGTCAAACGTTGTTACTCTAAATTTACCCAACTTGGCAGAAATATTCACAATACAAAACTCATGGCTTGTGTGTAAAATGATGCATGTGTTACTGAAAGAAACGTAAAATCGCCAATTAGATCAATCACCACCAGTGAGTAGTGTTGTAACATACAAGGAAACGAAGAAAAAACCTGATAATAGGTGTAGCTTACAATGCGACGAATTTTCTAAAAGATACGGGTCATGTGTTATGTAGGTCATTTTCCCCCACACTCATCATGACCTGAGTTTAATTAGTCTGGAACATTCTCAAGGTCACTGTCCTTCATGACCTCACAACCTTGAATTCAATTAGTCATGTTTGGAATGTTCTGGAAATTTAATTAGTTGTGTAAGAGAGATAATTTTAGAACAGTAATTAGCAAGTCAATAAAAGTTCTAGATTGTTCTTATATGCTCTTATATAAGCTTGCGGTAAGACATTTGGGATCGTGTCAAGTCTTTGCAAACTCCAGCAGTATTAATTTCAAGACTTTTCAAGACCTTCACTGCCACGCTGGATTTATACTGTGGACTTTGTGCAACTTCAAGCCTGCAAGCCAAAGGACTGTTTATTCATCCGACTGATTGTTACAACTCTGAGACTGGAGCTTCGAAATTTCATTTTTTTCCATAGGCTTAACACAGGGATGGCGGCCATTTTGAATTTTAAATATCGGTAAATCTTAGGTTATTTGTTTTTCTAGAACCAAAATTTGCACGTGACCCCAGATTTTTGTTCTTAATTTTGAAAGAGAATGGTTGAAAGATTCCTTGAGGAAAGTGTGAGCAAATGTTTAAGTCTTTTACTTTCAAGGCTCATACTACCTTAAACCTGTGATCTACTCTAATATATGTTTGTGAATCAAATTTTGATTATTTTTTCTATCTATCACATGTGTTTCAAAAGCGTTTAGCAAATTTTATGATACCTGCTGCTGAGAAACGTGAGCTGAACCACTCAGCCTTACGGATGAATCAGGCCAAATAAGAATATGTGAGTTCCCGGTAACACGCTCAACCATACTAAAAATCCCTCGATATTATGTTTCCGCACTTTCAAAAATCATGCATGGTTTGCCAAATTTGTTTTGCGTTTTGGATGAGTCACATCAAAAATAAATTGAAAAAGTTCCCGAAACGATCCACCCTATTCCCAAGGGCATTTCCAAGGAAACTTTATGTTTTATTATGTGTAAGAGCTGTTTGAGGTTTTCCTCTTGAGAACTCTTGGAGATGAGTGCGCTGAACTGAGGGTTGCCAAACGTTGCATAGACAAGTACGATTATGCTCCAGTTGAATATACGACATGTGCTGGTCTGAATAGAGAAATCAAACACAATGTTCTCTCAACGAATAAAATCAACATCACATCCGCAACTTATGCAACCCGGTCCCCCTTTCTAAGTATACTCACACACCCAATGGATTGGCTTCAAGATTGGGGTCACTGAAAAGGGGGTTTAATAAGTATTTGTCCGTGTGAAACACTCACGACCCTCCTATTGTGTGAACAAGCGTCAGATTACCTTCCGTCGAGAGCTCTTTTGGTGTCAGAAACCTTTCATCTAGACTTTAAGATCGAGAGTGGGCATCGCTGCAAGGCCACCGCTCCACCGCGGTAGAACAAAAGCAAAAGTACTAGTACTCAGATGGAAAATCAGACAGACGTACAAAGATGAGCTCGATCGTATATTATAGGTTTTTCTATTAAGGTCGTACGCGCCTCTAAACTGAAAGGATGAAACTTTTGCTCAAATTTCCCGAAGGAAACTATCGAAAAATCGGGGATGACCGTGGAAATTTTCCAATTTTGATACTATAAAAGAAAATCACCCAACATTTACCGACATTAAATTCCAAACTCAGTCGCCATCCCTCCGTAAACTATATGGGGAAATTTAATTTCCGATTTTGATAAAATTAAAAAAAAAAGTTTTGGCCAAATATAATTATGTCAAAACTCAACATTATCTGTACAATAATGGATGAAAAAAAAACTTATTTTGAGTCAACAGGCGAACCAGAGTAAAAATGTAAGAGAGGTCAAAAGTTTACATTCTGTCAACATTTTCCTTGTCAAAATCTATCCCTGAGGCGACAAAGGGAGGCCAAAACAACAGTTCATGTGTATTACCTCCCGATGGCATTTCCCCTCTGGGACAAACAAAACAGCAGGGATTGAAGTGATGCCGAGTTGTGGGAAACCACAGTGTATCGAATTATTGCATGGTATTCCATAGGCACATCAGATATGACCATAATAAAACGAGAAAGAATACGACAAAGTAATCTGATGGCGCCTTTGGGACATGATGGCGCTGTGATAATATCTTCGACGACGGGTTCAGTGAAAAGTACTTCGGGCCATTTACAGGACATAAATGCTGAACAACAGACAAATATTCACCTATTTGTGGTAAGAATTCGATGCGAATGGTGTGGACAATTATAATATTGACAACAGATTAATTGCAGAGAACTTGAAACTTGGGATCGATACTCACTGTCGTCATGTCTTCACCAACTCTTGAATTTTATCTCCTTCCTACTTTTCATTGCAATAGTTCTCCGAATACGTATCAAAAACATGGCTACACCTTTAAGGATTATTTTATTTCCGAAACTTTTCTATTTGTCATTTTCACTCGTTGAATCAAATCGATCTTAGAAAGTGGTATAATTTTGATCGTTTAAAAAAGTTTAATATTTGTCAATTGATTTGTCAGAGGGGTTTCGTGGTGTAGCGGTTATCACGTCTGCTTTACACGCAGAAGGTCCTGAGTTCGAGCCTCAGCGGAACCACGCAATACCTTTTTGGCGGCATTTCGTGGCCGAAATGCATGATCAGCAACACATAACACGATAGATACTTGTGATCACTGTCTTCCTTCATTGCCTTCTCGCCGCCACATATTGGAGTTTGGCGCAGCGTATAGTCCATTTGTTTGATTGAAATGTAAATTTTTCTTTGCATACTTCGTTGTTTATGTTTAAATTCTCCAAACACATTCGAAATAGTACATTATAAGAATTTTTAGAGTTTGGACAATTTCTAATCATTTTGCTCGCGTATTTTATTATGGCGGAAGGATTTCGTTAAACATCAAGACTGCTAAGTATGAGAATTAGAATTTTAACGTTTATGCTAATCAATTTAACCTGTCTGCAAAAAGATCGTCTCCCTAAAATGAATTTAAATGGACGGACGTGACTAACTTTTCCAACACCGTCGATGCAAGTTTCGTACCATGGATTTTGTACAAAATGCAATGTTATTGTTGACAAATTAATTCTTGTCCGGACTGAAATAAATATCAACAATAAAACATGGGATATTACATGAAAACAGGCCGAATAAACACACTAAACACCGAGTATTTCGACACAAAAATACTGTATGTCGCAGATGGAACAGAATTACGGCTTACGGGGCTTTAAAGCAAACATTGTTGGTAAGTAAAGAGTTTTATGAAACTTTTGAAACCAGAGCTTCGTCCACAAAACTGCACAGTTTTGGTGATTTAAAGGGAGGTCTCACGTGGAAAAAAACGATCTGTTAGAGGCAGTTTAAGGTAGAACGCGCCTCGGGGACAGATATTCGGACTCTCAAATTTCTACAATTCTTTTCTGATCTACCATTTCTTGAGCTCATTTTAAAGCTCTTGAAGAAAGAAAAACTTCCACTGTCTTACTTTTTCGAAAATTCAAATTTTAATTTTACCCCATAGAGTTAACACAGGATGGCGGCCATTTTATATTTCAAATATCGCAAAATGTTGAGTAATTCGTTTTGCTTGTTCCAAACTTTATTTGCACTGTGACCGTACCCCTGATTTTAATTGTTGATTTGATAAGAGAATGATCGAAAGTTTCAAAGTTTAATTTAGGAAAGTTTGAGCAAAAAGTTTAGATGTTTAACTTTCGAGACGCATACTACTTTAATTACATTTTGTTGTTAATAAATTAATGAAAAACAAAACATCGGCGGAAAAAGACTGACAAGAATTAATGTATTGTATCCGGGAACACTGAAGACACTTCTCATTTGTAGTTTCGATTCGTGAGGATAACGAAGTTCTCGGAAAGGATCAAATTTGTAACCTCAGTCTTCAGATCCCAAGGAACACTCCCATGCTTTTCACTTGCACCACAAAATTATACTGTTCGCTTATTGTTGAAGCATACTTAGTGAAAGCAATTTTTTCTCAACGATAAGGACCTCAATACCTGAGACTTTTTCAACGATTGTTTTATGACGAGTCGCGAGCTACACAGCGTATTGATGTTTTTGCAGTTTAGTCATGAAATACCTGTGTAGTATTTAAAGTATATTGAAATGAATCTAACATGGAGGATCTACTCTGAACTGTTTGTTGCCTTATTTACATCGCAACGTGGTATAAACAATTTGAACAACCACACATCCTTGTATGAAAAAAAGATATTAACTGTGCAGAAAGTGACTAAATCTTAATTTTGGTCTTACAATTGTGTACGGGTTTCGTGGTGTAGCGGTTATCACGTCTGCTTTACACGCAGAAGGTACTGAGTTCGATCCTCAGCGGAATCATGCACGCTTTCTTTTGGATAAGCTCGTCGATTTGTACTGCCGGAACACTGGTGGCGCTCTACATCTAAGTAACTGCAACAACCGGACGGTGTAACTTACTACAGTACGTAAAACAAAGAACACTGAATTGGTACTAAAAGAAAACTGTGTTTGTATCCAAAATAACGTAAAGACACGTGTTTGTTGTCTCTAATATTATGATTTGCCAAAGAAAAACTTTTCTTACAAAATCTCAACGTTAAATGGCACAAGGCCTGTGATTAATGTTTCCACAGTACTCCACTCCACACCACAGTAGCATTGAGCTAAAGTTTCCGATTTTAGAACATACAGTGGAACAACTCCTCTTGTCAGGTGCTAGATTAATGTCAGTTTGAGTACGGATTACTTTTGTGTGAGCAAGTCCATTGAAATGTTGAGTCAGTGGTAAAATTGCTCCCCAGTGGTATTTTAGCAGAAATTCAAACATTGCAGCTAAGCTACGATTCTCATGGCCGTGGGCCTTATAACTCCCTATATTGCCACAGAATGCTACAGTCATGTTTCACAACAGTCTGCATTGTGATTGAAGCCGACAAAGACCTTTGCAAAAATATTTCACATCAACGGTCAAACCAAAAATGCACCAAATACAGTTATTAAAACCCATGGCTCTGCACTATTTTTCACATCAATTGTCTTCATGAAATGACTTACTGGTCTTGTGCGGCAATATTCAGCCGCCCTTGTAATGCAATGTAAAACTGTTGGAGTACGTTAGGCCTGTAGCTACTCTTGCATTGAGCGCCACCAACGCTTGAAGTGTGCCAACAGATGTCACTGGTCAACTTTTGAGAAACCTGGCATTATTATTAACGTACATTCGTGGTAAAATGATAAAGAAAGCTCATGAATGAAACTCATTGATAATTATGGTTTATATGTAGTATAAGTCTGACAATCCTTACAAACTGGTCATCGTCGGTGGTGGCCGATTCCTTATATCAGTGTGGAGCTGGTATGTAAATTTCTCTAATTTTCGACCATCTATTTAAAAACGCAATATTTTGGGCAAAACAGGTGGAGTGTATTTCCTATTAATGTACAAATTAACCTTTCTGGCTGATAGTGTCTACAAAAATTTATGAAACTTTCACGCAATTCTCACGACTTTTACAAATACTCACCATTTTCAAATTCATTCAGATTGTGTGATAAGATTAAACAACAGCCTTCTAAATATACGTTCTGAAACTTAATTCAACTTCGGTGTGCATTTCTGTACATCCAAAGATTCCTGAATTCATGAAGCGCGCCCACTGTACTATGCAGAATAACTGGTATATCACAAAAACAGTGTAAGTATGTACCACGGTTTAGACCCTATCATTTTGTAGGACATGTATATTTTGTAGCCTGTATTTGCGCCGAAATGTAGACTTTTGAACCCTGGTTACGGTATAGATTGCGCCTGAAGAAAAATATTCGGACTTTCAAACTTTTACAATTCTTTTCTGATCTATCACTTGTGGGGATCATTTTATAGCTCTTGGAGAAAGAACATTTTTTCACTGTCTTAGTTTTTCGTAAATCGAAAATTTTACTTTTTCTCCATAGAGTTTAGACAGGGATGGCGGCCATTTTGAATTTCAAATATTGGTATAAATCTTGGGTAATTGGTTTCTCTGGTACAAAAATTGCACGATGACTCCCGAGCCGATTTTTATTCTTGATTCTGAAACAGTATGGTTGAAAGATTCTTTAAGGAAAGTTTGAGCAAAAAATTAACTCTGTCACTTTCGAGGCGCATACTACCTTAAAGAAAACTTTAAGAATTTGTGCTTCATAGTTCTACAGTCCGGGGTACCCATATAGATGAGTGCCCCAACCCAAAGATACAATGCATGGTTGGTTTTCAGAGCTAGCCTTTCGACGCCTGCATTTCAAGTTGCTAGCAAAGAGTGTTATTCGGAACGAAACTCCCTAAAAACAACCGGGAGACTACACTATGACGACCTACGACGACGACCCAACCGTTTGGATCGGACGATATTTGGCGCCGAGAGGGGTTTGTTTGCAACGAAACCACCTGTTGCAAAATTACAAGACCAAGAAAGTATACATTATTTGCTTTGCGTGCCTTTATTTCTCTTTTTCTTCGTGTTACATTAAGTTCTGACGTGTCTTCAAATATCGACTGTAAATCTGACAACAAACCAGAAAAACCTTGTTTGTAGAATGGCTGACATAATGTAGCAAGACAAAGTTTTGTCCGCGGGCAATAAAGAAAACAGTAGCCAATCTCAAAAGCGAAAACCGGTTCATATCGATCGATTCTTAGAGTTTAGACGCGCCTTCCAACTTCTTTTCAATCTATTACTGTTCAAACTTCATTCGCGCCAACAAAAACTTTTACTGTTATTGTTCACTCCAGCATTGCTCTCGCTATTGAATCCTGGAGGGCATAAAATATATGACAACAACAATTAGGTCGTTTGCATAACAATCGAAAGAAGTACGTACGCACAAACGCTGGGGTCGAGAGAACAGGATTGTTACGCTACTCTGGCCGACGCGACGGTCAGCAGACGTACGCGTACAAGGTTTAGTAGTTTTAATTGCAGAGGCGCAAGTTTCATCATTCAAAACCATCCGACGTCGTTCACATGTTGTAGTTACCACATCTCCATAGGAAATCACCGTGAAGGGCACATTCAGACTCCGGTCAACACAGGACGTCTCAGTATACGAGATGAACTGATACCTGGCCAGCTCGTATGTTTTCTGCCAAAACCGTCCTTGCCGAGAATGAATCGAATCCAATGATTTCAAGGTAAGTTTTAGTCATTCATTACTATATTTAGCAAACATGCCAAAACTTGCCAAAGTCTACTTGGACTGTACATTTTTTATTGTCGTAAAATCATAGGAATGAACCACTCGCCCTACGTCAAAAGTGAACGAGGTAGCGGTGGGGAGTATGGATGCTTGTAAACTCTTTCGGAGTTGACTTAACAGAAGCTGAGTTTATTGGACAGCAAGTTCGAAGCTTTCCAGTCAGTAATGCGATTAAATCTCGAATACAATAATCTTTGGTGGATATAATTCTCTACAGACGGCAGGATTACAACGTAGTCTTGTTCGGCTAGATCCTTCGTTATTGTTCGGCAGTTGTTGTGCTCCGACACTCTGTAAGACTTAATTATGAAACGTACGAAGCCGTCTAGAGGCTTTCAAAAAGTTTTATGTCTTATTAAACATAATCAATGTTGGTTACCACACCTCTGCCCCGCTGTTGAACCGGCCATTGTGCTTCTTTAGAAAACGACCACCGCTATGTGTCACTAGGTGCACAGAATCCAAAATACAAGCGCCGTTGTCGCGGAGCCGGACCTTTGTACGTGTGGTTGTTACAAGACGAGCGAACACGCTTTTGGAAGCGCTCTGCCCATTCTGACTGACCTGCTTCAGGAGTTTCGAGTACTCCGCCACAATCGCGTACCTCCCAGTCATGCTGCAATCGCATATCTCTCTGGGATAGGGCGCTACTCGCGGCGCCCATGTGTACTTACGCGGTTTTCATCACGTCCTTGCGAATAGCCATTTTGTAAACGTCATGCAAGCTATGGTGGGCCATTAGTATATCAAATCGTGTAGACACTACTCGACTGTAGTTTTTCCGGCCCTGGATGCAGAACGTACAAATCGGAGATAACATGGTATTGTACTTAGGCCAAGGAAAAAGAATTGTGCTGTTCCGATAACGCGACCTACCCTATTTTTTGCATGCCGACCCTAAACTTTTCAGAGCTACTTAAACACGGAAGTGAAAGAAAAAACCGCGTAAAATCACGTGTTCGTTTCCTGGCATTTGATTTTTGCTTGAACGAGTACGTCTTTTGTGTTTTTATTCTTTTTATATGTATGATACATTTTTCTGGAACCAGGATTTGATCGCCCTGAACCCCTGAAAAAAAGCATTTAAAAAAATATTTTGGAAAGAAATCCCTGCCGACCTACATACCCTCTGTTTGACAACTATGTCCTATCGGAACATCACAATATTTTTGCCTTATCAGTTACTGACGAGAGAGAGAGAGAGAGAGAGAGAGAGAGAGAGAGAGAGAGAGAGAGAGAGAGAGAGAGAGAGAATAAATATTTCAATTAAAATTTTTATCATGGTTTAAACATGGTTTAATTCATATATACGATATCGAAAGAAGTTTGTTTCAAGTGTACCGTAGGTGACCCAATTAGAAATCATGAATTCTCGATTGTTTTTCATCATTTAATTTCTTAGTAATCCGTCTATTATCCGCTCTTGAAGTTAAGGGGCGCCCACCGTATATCGGTTGACAGAGGGGGATGCGACTGCCAAGCTGAACTGACAGGGTTGCAGAGCAAACAGCAAGCAAACAATAAACAAACGACGAAGCCACAGCGATTCCATGTTGAAATTTAGATGCCACCTTCGTACCTTTCCGACCAACTGCGAAACATTCGCCAAGCAGGTTTACAAACAAAACTTTTGAGCAACCGGGATTTCCTAATTCCGGCTTGGCCATAGGGAAAGCTATATAAACCTGCAGAGAGGATAATATGAATAATACGCACCGATCAATGTACCCATGGCGACATATAGCTATTTATTGCTTCCATATGTCGAGTTTACCGCTTAGCGGCGATTCGGTTTGTAAAATTAATAAATCGCCTATTGTATGTTTTGTTAATGTCAATGAGCTCTAAGATTAATATTTTCTTATATCAATACACATGGTCCAAGAAAACACCACAGTATCTTGGCTCTGAAGGTCTATATCGGTAGCATATACAGGGTGTATATAATTTTTCCGCTGACCTTGGTTTCAAAAGTATGTTGACAGTGATAAGCTGAAATAATGAGAGCTACTTTGGTCAAACTGAAAATGCGGATATGTGAAGTAATAGAAGCATGAGCACATCGCTATCTCTAACAGGGGCTGTGTGCGTTCTTTACACTGCCTTGTCCGGTACACTAGGCCTACAGCTCACAGTAACGCGTGTGCGGGCAGTTGCAGCATATAACAGGTAATGTAGTGCGTACCGGGGGGGGGGGCACTCTAGATATTTTCATATGGGATGTGTTCTTCCCGAGTTGAAAACATCTACTATGTATATTCCAAAGATATGACCCATTGTTAGGGATTTCTTTGACAAATGTTGGGAATTTTCACCTTTATCCTGTTATATGTGAAGGTTTTCCTAAAGCACGGGACATCTGCTTTGTTATCGACCAGTTTAGGTTATTTTCCCGATGAAAAATCGACCAATGTTTAGGGATTTTTTCTATGGGAGTATACCCCCGGCAGTGCGTTTATATGGCGTTTGGTTTGATAAGCTTATATTCAGACGGCGCTACCAGCTCCGACCAGGCGCTGTGTCAATTGGAATTCTGTCGTCATACTCTATGTGTATACGTGCGAAAATATTATTGAACCAGGTCTTACTGACGAATGGCTGCTTCTGATGTGCTTGAACAAAACTTGCGGTGCAATTACAAAAACACAATTCATCATACATGACATAACATATTCAGTTCTCCTCCAATCACAGAAATTCGACTTCCGACAAATTTCCCTAACGGCCTCGACGTGTGTGAGAAAGCAATCGAGAACTTGGTGACGTAGAACATAGAGTTCCGTGACCTTGAAGGTTTCGTAACTTTGACCTTCAAGTGAAATAACATACCGGTCAAAAGAACGCAAATATACTACTTAGGACTTTCGAAGAATCGTTGATAAAATAGTATCAACGAAACACAAGACTTGATGACAAGGAAAAATGCATTCGTCATGACATGGATATGCTACAAGGAAATACATACTCCTTGGAAACAATTGAATTTAAATTGCTTATAAGAGACAGCAAACTTGACTCGATGTATGCACAAAACATTTAAAGCTTTGAACACGATCATCGAACTTTGCACGAGTACGGAGAGTTTCCCTGTTTTGCTTGTCAGTTTGCAAGGGACCGTGCCGAGTGTAAAATCTCAAATCTTTATTTCCTTCGCCCGAAGTTCGATAAAGGATAGTAAAACACTCTTATAGTCCCCAAGTTTTGCCTTCACAGATCTGTGCAAATTTCAGGCCACGAGAATGTTCACGGTGCTGATAAATAAGCGTACATAATTTTTTTTTTTCAAGAGAAAGCTTTCTTTGTCAAACGCACCTGACCCAGAGAAGGGTTTTCATCCGGCATTGATTTTGTCATAACTGAACTTACACTATGGATAAGGGTGTTCGCTCTAGCAGTTTCGACTTTAGGCACAAAAAAACGCTCATACATTTTTAGGTCTTCGATCATGAAGCCTTAGATATTCAACTTGATCTTCAACTTGATCTTCAAATGTTTTAAAGTGCTTTCTTTTGATGCTTTTAGTGCATATTTGAAAAAAAAATCACAAAAACGGAGAACGAGATGCATCGGATGAAACTACATAAGATGGACATGATCCAAGCTCGGAGGAATTTTTTTTCACAAGAGGTTGTTTTGAGCATAATGCTTGTCTATACACATTGCATGGGTTTATTGTTGCTATGCTGCGGTTGAAAAATAGATAAACAGGCTATTCCAATGGCATATGTAGTATATATCAAATCGTTAATCAAAGTCACTTTTGAAGTCGTTGATCATGCATTCTTCAGTTGCAAGTCAAAAATGCAAACACACCATTGATGAAAAAAAACCCCAAACGATGTAAACAATAAAATTCTGTGAAAAATACGAGATGTCTGTAGACTGAATATATGCATTTCGTTGCTCTGGAAAATCGAATTAACAGTGACAACTGGTATGCTGAACGTGCAGCGACTATGTACATAAAAATAAAAGGGTTGTTGAAAAATACGTTAAAAGGATTTTCAAAAAGGATTTGCCCCTTGTGAAAATTTGAAAGTGCTTAGAAATATTTTCGCTACACTTTGATGAACGACAATGGCTGTAAGACTCTCTTGAGTTTATAGACTCCCTTTAGTTCACACTGTCCTCGATAAAATCATTGAAACGGGCGGGAAACTTTCGGCTCAATTTCAACAAAAAGCAGGACCTTTACGGCAATCCAAGCTAAGTTTTACCAACACCTGTCAAACTCAACAGTAACACGCATTCTTCCTATACGTACATTTAGGCGTTCATGTATGCACGCTTACAGATGTTCTAGCTTAAAACATTACATACAAAATATTACGTATGATAAGCATATGTATCTGTATATAAGTAATACGTACAAACATATGTATATGTGTATGTAAGGATATGAGTCAATCTATGTCTGTCTGTCTGTCTATCTATCTATCTATCTCAAATCATTTCGATCTATTACGTCGGCATGTAGTTAACATGAGCATCATCGAAATTTACAGAATCAGTTACAATGATCCCCTAACAAGACTGCCTTTGACTTCTGGTTTGTTTTCAACTTGAAGTACCTCAGGTACGATTTGGACTCCTGTCGCCTAATGTCATATATGAAGGAGAGTGTTCAATACCACGCCATTGTTCAGTGTGGTCCTTACTTCATTGTTGTCGTATGAAGGACCTTGTATACTTTTGAGCAGAACATGCGCCGTCAAAGAACAGTGGTGTCTTTTGTCAGCCGTCTTCGCTTGAATGAGTACAAATAGTGTTGATAAATGAGCGCTGCACATTGTCTCTTCTTCTTGAACTCGCTGACCTCAATACACAGATATCTTAATTAAACGCCTCCCGTTGTCAGGGCGACGGATGTCAACACATCCCCCAGTCACAACGTCAATTAGAGCACGCGTCAGGGATTGTCGGAACTGGGAATACGATGGCGCTGCCGTTATTATTCTGCAGGGGTTAAATGCACCTCAGCTTCGACACATCCATCTGATCCGTAAAGCAGTATGCGCCTCGAAAGTGAAAGACAAACTTTTGCTCAAACTTTCCCCAAGGAAATTATAAACATTCTCTTTTATTAAGCTCAAGAATAAAAATAAGGGACCACCGTGCAATTTTTTGCACCAGAGAAATAAATTATCCTCAATTTATCGATATCTGAAATTCAAAATGGCTGCCATCCTCATGTTCACTCTGTGGGAAAATTTGAACTTAAAATTTTTTTTAAAAAATAAGACGGCGAAAAGTTTGTTTACTCCAACAGCTTCAAAATGAACCCATACTAGAGGTAGATCAGAGAAGTATTGTAAAAAATTGTGAGTCCGGATATCTGTCTCCAAAGCAAATTATGCCTTTTTTTCATTACAATTTCATGCAGTCTTGTCTGTCCCGGTTTTATCCTACACCCCTTTATAAATAATTTCAGTCAACGGTATCAATGCGTTACACAATGCTTGTAGCGGTCATGATGGACAAATATTCAGATATACCTGCCCTGTTTGCGTTTACATGATACTGGCTGCAGTCACTGCACGCGAGCGTTGTCTTGTGACTACGGCTATGCATACGGGTATTTGCATAATGGACGAATTAACTCCTGACTCAGTGACAGCCGTTAGACTTGCCCCACAGCAACGATTGATTTCATAGCTATGTATCTAACCGTTATCGGATCGCCCGTAGCTGATCAGTGACTCGAAGGTCAATCAATTTGACCTTACGGTCGTTCAGCTGTTAGCTGATATCCCGGATCCATGATTTAGGTTCTGTCAAGAGTGAGGGGCAGTGCGAACTAACCCAAGGTATTCGAGTGGGTCAACCGTAAAAACCTGGGGTCAGTACCCCGGAGCAACGGCAAATTGTGCCTCGCGATAGGTAACATTGTGGGGCAAAGTTCATAGATGACGTCATACAGCGGCGTAATTAAAATGAAAGTGTTTATTCTCCCTTGCAATATCGCGATAAGATAAGCGGTGTTTGAACAATCAACTTTTATGATGTGTTTTTTCGCATCAAACTCCCACTTTACAACTAATTAAAAACGAACTCAGGTGTAAATGGGGAAAAAAGTTAAAACTCGTTACACACTTCGCCTGAATGGCACCCGTTCATTGTTTTGTAACATGACTGTTCTCACTTCGATTAACGTTGCCGACGCATTTGTTTTCGTGGGTCCGAGGATATTGCTGACATTTCTACTCACAGATAGGGCATCGCGAAACAACCAGGACAGACATAACAGCGACCACGGTCCCTCCCGACGTACCGTGCAGCGACGATTGATTAGTAGGCAGCTCAGCGTTGTCCTTACGATGTAAATCTAGCAATGTTTCAAAGCTCATTGATCACATCAACGCCTAGCCAGGCGTTCCCTCGGGCTCCTGAAACTACCAGGAAAACTAACTGCAGATTCATATGTGACGAGGAAATTCGCGTTTACAAACACAAGTACAATGTATTTTCACTGCAAGCCGTACTGTGAACATTATTTCCTGGTGTGCAAGAAAGTATACTTCCTACACGATTATAGCGTGGTGATGGTATCAAATTGTATCACCTTTTGGCGCCTTTCATGATCATTCTTCGTATTGACAAAATTAATATTTGTTTGCTATTCCGAAGACGTCATTCAAAAGAATGATCTTTCAATAATAAAGCAGTGATATCATATTTGATCTATTGTTCAAACGCTCAATATTGTCACATGCAAGGAGGTGGTCCCGGGACGCGACCACCTCCATGTTACATGTGTATTTTAATGCCTTGTCAGCTGAAGTAGAAAAATTAGTTTCTAAAGAATTAACAGACATGGAAAAAATAAGGAAATTGAATATAAATCTTAATATCCCAATTAAACAATCAGAGTTAATAGTAGCTATTAAATATCTGAAAAATAAAAAAGCACCAGGTGAGGATTCTATACTAAATGAAATGATTAAAGCTAGTGATGGTCTTTGCATTAGTAGCTTACTGAAGTTGTTTAATCACATTT
>LD348477.1:33713-48385 GCA_001465055.1 Ptychodera flava | reverse complement strand
ATACACAACTAGCCACAGTCAAATCCATCGAAAATATGTTAACTCTCCGCCCACGGTAATAGTCCGACACAAGAGCTTTAAGTTTACACAGTGTCTGTACTTAAAAGGTTTAATTGCGCTGGAAAAAAAACAGGAAGGACGTTTTTCCGATGGTTGGAGGAAATACTCGCGTTGTGGGCCAACCGTTCTATGCAACAAATGTTCTGTCTTTCAGAAAATCCACATTCAAACAGAAACGGTATCGTGTTTACAGATTAGTCGAAGAAAACAAATATGCCCCGCTATATTTATCTACGTTAAGTTATTTTACTTTCCCAGTTATGCAATCCGATCTCGACAAACCATTATGGCTCACGTGACTTGAAAGTCACAGCTAATTACTACAAACCGAAGGTTTGGGCAGGGTTAAGAGGGGAGATTAGCCAACTGCTCGAGTTGCATTTCTTGGGCGTGTGCGCTAGTTCATGTCGTCGTGTGGGTTTCGCGATCACCTAACCGTCTACGTGCGCAAGTCTGATGAAGTTTATTCTTTAATTTCGCTATCATCCTAGCATCAACGCGACAGTCTGCTGGAGTTTATTATTAAATTTACTTTGTTATAATGTTTATTTAATAAGCTCACAGCTTTAGGGCAAATCTAAGGAGGAATGGAAATGCACAGATTGCATCAACCTCCCCTGTCTTCCTCCCCTCCGTACGCCCCTCTCTCATTTTCACTCATTTCGAGCAGTCATTTCACACGGAGACGACAAAGGCTATTATATTGAGTTTTTAGTGAATTGATGATTTTGTCCAAAACATATACGTAGTTCTGCCCTCGGATTAGACAAAATGCACTTCTCAGTCCATCTGCTGATCTGTCTGCTTGTTTTTCCTCTTCGCTCACACTCTTTCGTTGACATCTTGCAGTTTCAAAGTGTGGTCCTATGTTCCGACACCTTTGTGAATCACCTCAATAGAAGAAGAAACAGCATTATAGAGACATTATCCACGAAAATCGACAAGCCCAGTGTCACCCTCCGCCCATCGAATAGAAAATGTTACCAACCTTTCAGGAAATATAAAAAAGAATAAAAATACTGACGCATTGCTTTGTGTTGATTTTAGTCGCTGCGTAGTGACGGCGATTCGGCACAAACACCATTGTATGGTACAAAGGAGGGTGCATTACACTTTTCCCAAGGTCAAGGGTCACCGAATCTAGCCTTCCCCTAAACACTGAAGTAGTTGGTCTGAAGAAGAAAAACAAAAACAAAAAAGACAAAAACAAAAAACAAAAAACCCCGCATAATTGCCGTGGTCTCAACTTATGAAAAGTGGTTTGAGCTACTGTGAAAAGAATTTAGCATCCCAATGTTGGACCTACATTAAGCATTTCCGTGTTCGGGAAAAGTGGATTTGAAAAAGATTTCGCAATCGTTCTCTTCTGGAAGTGAATCTAATTAACTTAATCAAATTCAATTAAAATAGACAGATAGGACAATATTTTTACGTTAATTTAGACAGTTATTTTCAAAACAGTCATGTTGTATAGATGCGACCGAAGAGCTGACTGTGTGATCAGGCCTCACGAATTTGATTGAAATCTTTTCATGGCGGACAGAATACGATTTAAAAGTTAAGTATGGCATTGACGGAGCACTTTTCTGATCTGTGTTCATGAGTATGCCGTCAACGGTTATACCTGAACTTGATGCATTTGAAAGTCAGCCATCTTTTGGGAACGTGCACGTCTTTCTGGCTTAATGGCGGTACTTAAAGATGTATGAACTATTTACAGGTCTTGTCTCGCCAGTAAAATTGAACGATAATAGTCGCTCTCTTTTATCGTAAGAGGGCTTTTTTAGTTGTCCTGCATCCTTTGAGAGGTCGACGCCCAAAGGCTTAAACAATAACAGCGTCGTTGCCTTTTGTCATACGAGTCGGTCTGGTTCGTTTCGTGTTATTGTCGCTGAGATTTCAATGTCATGTACTGGTCCTATAAAAATCTGAAATGGACACTTCTGTCAGCGGAATAGCGGGGTTGTGTTACAATCATTTATTGTCTCGTTCGTTGTTAAACGACCAGCACCTTTTGTGGCCAGACCGGTGGTGACGTCATGACACACGGAAAAGAATATCTATTGTGACGGAGAAAAAACAATCGTAAATAGGGACAAACAAAAATACACGATAGAAATGATACGGTGTCTTTTTAGACGCACAATACCAGGATACTTTAATTCATCGGAAGAGAGGTAAATGTCAGCTGTGTCGATATCGAAGCGCTGTGATTGGTCGAACGTTGTTAAACTTAGCATGCGTCATGCGATACGGCCCCTTCCCCTTAAACCTACTTTTGCGAAATGAAAGACTTAAGTACGTATGTATTCCAATTAGAACTGAGACAACACGATCTCTGTAGCGCTGAAGTCAGACACAGTCTAAAATCAATCAGCGACACCAGGAAGAAATCTTGGAAGAGTTGCCAGTGGTACGGCCATGTGGTGTTCACTGTATCCGACAATGTACCGAACTGTCAGGTAAAAAGAACAAGTCTCTTTTATTTAACTGTCAGAGAACGTTCAAAGGACACTTTAAATAGCAACGTACCTCAACTAAGCGATCAAGCGTAATAAGAAAATTTCGAGCAGGGCCTGGACAGCAAGTGCACGGTTGTCTTGAACCCAACAAATCTGATATTCTTTGGCCGTATTAGAATCTTTTGAAATGCTGCAATGTTTTTGTCATGGTGTTGTATGTTGGTTTGGTTAATCAATCATATTTTGCCAGTGTATAGGATTTTTTAAACGATTTGAATTGGCACACCAAAATCTTGACTTCACAACCAACATGACGTGCTCAGATATATGTTTCTGCTGACCTTTGTAGTCTCGGCCTTTAGGCCGGCTGCTCGATCGGCTTTGGTCCCCCTGAATGACTTACACAGTCACCTTGTCGTGTAATCTCTCAGTTCTGGTTAAATACCCCGCCGCTGGCTACAAAAGAAACGTAAAATTACCCTGCAACGTGTATTGGGCTGCCATGTAGCGTGAACAGTGCGGAAAGTTGCCAGTCGGCGACGTGATACCCTAGACATTGAACCAGCCATAGAAACAAAGGTCAATTCGTCATAGTTACCGGACAGGTAAAGGGACGCAGACTGGAAAACCATTTAACAATTATTTAAATAGTAACTACTGTTCCTAGACTGTAATTTAGACAAGTTTTTGAATCATTAATCATTTTACAGCGGAAACCATTCATCAGTGGCCTGTGTACTGTTTCCTTTATCTAACTTCATTATAACAGTAAGAAAATTGCCTATTCGCTGGAATATACTAATTAGGGCATGCAAAGCGGATGTATTAAAAACAAAAATTCCATTATAGGGAATTGGTGACCCAAGAAACTAAAATATCCAACCACACGTCATCGTTTTGTTGCGACAGCAAAAGTCGGTAAAACGTTCGTAACCTTAGCAACTCCTAAAATGCAGTGTTTATAAACCCAACAAATGTAAAATAAACTCAATTCTTCATGTAGAATGCGCCTTGGGGAGAGATATTTAAATTCTTAATTTAATACAATTCTTTTCTGATCTACCACTTGTTGGGGCTCATTTTAAAGCCCTTGGATAAAGAAAAACTTTCACCGTCTTAGTTTTTCGAAAATTCAAAAGTGATATTTCCCCCATAGAGTTAACACAGGGATGGCGGCCATTTTGAATTTCAGATATCGCAAAATGTTGGGTAATTTGTTTCGCTAGTTTCAAACTTTGCAGGGTGACCCTCGATTTTTATTGTTGATTTGGTAAGAAAATGATTGAAAGTTTCATTGAGGAAAGTTTGAGCAAAAGTTTAAATCTTTCACTTTCGAGGCGCATACTACCTTAAGATTGCTCGCTGAAATAACAGTCGTTCAAAAGCCCTGTTTATTTCTGCTATCCACACAGCTTACACACAGTGTGTTTATTTTCGTATACTTATTTGCTGAACACTTTGCCTGTACCACTTGGTCGTTTTAGGAAGTCATGAAGCCCGGGGCATGCGCCAAGTGTTATTTGTTCTCGTTTGAAATCCAGTATGTGCAGCGATATGCATGTTGTAAAGCCATGATGGGATTACTGCGCTGTGCAATTCAACAAAGCCTGTATTTCTGTTCCAATCTGAATGACAGTCGCATTTCAAAAGGGGTTCTCTAACCGACTTATGCAAATGGCTGTCTGGGGCATCAATTTTTCATCTTTCAAGGTCGTAGCGAGCGAGTTTTAGAAATTCGCTGCACTGTTCTGTGAAATTATAGTAAAAAATTTTAAAAGAACGATCGAGACTTTTAAGGACGTAATTTGTAACTGGAAATAATTTGTAAATATGGAAACCCTGAACACAGAAGGTTGAACTGTTAGCCCGTTTGACCTGTCACCACCGAGTTCTTGCGAAAACAACATGTTGCGTGTTTGCATACAGCGGTTGTAAAAGCGCTGAAAATGAGGGCAGTGGATTTCCCGTCCAAACACATGTCATTCAATTAGGGAATGGGTAAACATTGGTAATTCTTCTCTTGTGCAAATCGGATTTGCTAAAAAGATCGAGGCGACAGTTCCTAACAGTAAACTAGAAACCTTGACAAATTCTAAAAATTACGCAACTTCGAGTAAAATACGCTCGCCGGTACTCATGGCTTTGTCCTTCATCCGCAAGCAGTTGTCATGGCGACCAACCAAGTAGCGGAATATGAATCAAACAGATAACATTTTCATGCCTTGCACTTTTTTACCCGCTTTATTATATCTTGAGAAATAAATGTCACCTAGTTACAAGAAGGAATACACGCGGTACAAATATTCGACCTCTGGTCAAAACAGCAGTGACAGTCTTCATCACAGAAAATCGCTGATGTATTTTTTGTCAAATCTTCCGGCTCAAGGAAACCAACCAAATGCACCAATCAGAGACCATCAAACGATAAGAAAATAATAGTGCCATAACTGATATTCTCCAATCTATGCAAACCAGTCGATGCAAAGACAATTAGACGGATTAACCTTGGGTAAAATTGAAGTGATTATCAAATGAGGAATTGCGAATGCATTTTTCCAAAATCAAAGTCAGAAATTTATCAAAGAAACCGAAACTTAACAACATGGATGGTAATCGGTGAACCCTTCCGTGGCCTTCACCTTTCACCCACATTATACGGTTTTCGTCATCAAGTACGATTAAAGCATGGACGGAGGGAGGAAGGTCGCAGGAAGCTTCTAATGATCCAATGATCCAAAGTTGATACAATGAAGTAAATGAAATTCTACTGAGGAAATGCTTAATCGGGCAAATTATTAGCCATTGTGCACTTCTAGATGAATTTGAAAAGTCTGATTAGCCGTTTTTGAGGACGTTCGCTTGGAAAAATTGTAGGGTTGTTTCCACCTTCGTGAAAAATACATGACGTAGAAGATGAAGCACTTTCAATTAAAATAAGTTCAGCGGCATTGTAAGATTTGTACAGTCATATGGAAGTGTAGAAGTGACACGAATAAATACCATAGGTGGTGTCAGTACACGAGCAGGTTTTCAAACTAATTATTGTCACTGGCGATTAACAAATATGCATGCACCTGCATCTTGCTCACACCTGGCGTGTAAATGGAGTCGCCCGCGCGATATATCGACACGACAAAACAGCCGGTGATTGAGTGTCTTCTCTGTAATAACTAATGAAATACCTTTTCATCGAGCGGAACTGATGTCTATTTAAAAGATGAGTTTGGCATACAATTCCGCATTTTAATAATTGCCCTACACGTTAATACAGTCGCTACCAGCCTCACGGATCATCAACGCAGGTACATATTCCTCGTCGTCAGCGAGTTTTTGGATACGCGCCTGAAAGGTAATTTCCAACTATTTCAGTTCCAATTATTTCGACGTATTTTTCCCTGTTCCTGAGAATTGCCTTACGCCTATCTGTTTATGTCGCTGTAATTTGTCTTTCGATAAAATCGACCATGAGACGGCAGTCATTTGACATTAACTGCATTATGACCTCTTCGAAATGATAAAGAGTAACTCGACAGATACGCTCATCCAGGCGGGAAACGACATGGTGGCAAAAACGGTTTACCTCAAAAGTGGCAGACGACACTATTGCGGTACTGAAATTAACGAAATGTGAACAAGTAGCTTGATTCTTGGCTTCTGTGACAGCGTATCTATTCCTACATCAGTGCAATATGTAAGCTTGATTTCAGATATGTCACTGACACAAATTGTAGATCACAGATAAAAACATGCTGAGGACATTGCATGCCTTTTTGCCGCGCAGGGAGACCGTTCCACGCAACAAGCAGCTTTCATCCCCCCTGTAGCATGCTATGTTGTTAGTACAGAACTGCCCTCGAAAGTAACGAGTGCTGCGGAAATATCGACGTTATGTAGCTGTGTTCGATCGTTTTTGTAAAGTTGCTGAGGTGATAATACTGGCATGTGACAATATTTGTTGATTCCGGGATACCTGTAATAGGGGACAAGTACAGTAGTTGTAATTCGTGATAATAATTTCGTCATCTCAGAGTAGTTGTACTGAAATAACTTCTCATTGGCTATACTAGGGGACAGTAGCTGTATTTCATATTTTCATCGTTTTTCATAGGAAGCAAGTGCGTCTTGCTCTTTATCTTCCTCTCCAAGACATAAGTATGTTGCGATACAAAGCGATAGCCGCGTAAAAAACATAACACTGCATGCAACATGAATTGTTATTGCTCACAAATTATTCCCGCCTGAACTAGAATTCGGTTATCAACAATAACACCCACATTACACACACACCCGGAAACTACCCCGAAATACAGACCGTGTTAATAGTTGAACTCTAGGCATGACAACATGATTTTGGACTAGAAGAAGAAACAGTGGCAATGCAGGGAAAAGCTTTAATCGTACCTTTCGAGTCGATCGTCCAGGATTAGTCGTCCAAATTCGTATCGGTCTGTGGCCGACGCGAAGGTTACCTCATCGCGAACTTCAACTCTCTCAAAAATGTATCATGAAAAAAAAACCAGAGACGCTGAATAAGAGCAGCATCAGCTTGTTGTCACGTACATAGTTCACATTATGAAGGGTAAATTTTAGATAAAAATTAAATCTTTTGCTGAGATCGGTAGATTTGTGCTTTGAATTAGTTCGAGGACACAATCAGTTTGAATACTACCGGCATTAGGAAGTGCAATTTGGAAAAAAGGTCAGGTGCTAGCACTGGGGACTCGAGTTTTGTATTTGTTATCCATGGCGAATAAAATAGGATAGTAAAGTTTATAAGTTGCTTCGTCATTCATTATCGTCTTGTCGCGAGAACGCATACAAGAACTACAGAGTATAATTGGAAAATATCGCCTCCATGCTTGTGTCTTTATTGTCCGGAGCTCGTGCTCATACTTCTTATACTACACTCTGTACACTGTCCGCTTTCGTACTAACACTTGATGTGCCACATGTCTATGCACACTTGTATACATACAAATAGCCAGCACTACAGTGAAAATGTAAGGAAAATTCTACAGAGACAATGCAAACAAAGCCAAACCACAAAATTCACCTTGCACACAATAACGATGACGACAAATATATTGTAACGACAAACATAAAATCAGCAAAAACAATTCCACCACCACCACCACCACCACCACCACCACCACAACAACAACAACAACAACAACAGCAACAACAACAACAACAACAACAACAAGAACAACAACAACAACAAATACACATTTGCCACTTTGATGCACCAGGAATAACATAATTAACGCTGGAGTCACAGGCAGTGATGCTTAGAATTTTCGCTAATGTCGTCCCTTCCGATAAGGTAATACGCTTGTTGTCATGGAGACCACGATGACGTCAACCTTTTACAGGTGATTGACATCGTCAAATTTATATTGCTTTGTGTTTTCCTCATTTTAATTAATTATGCATTAATTTTTGTGTATTTACATTTTTACGGACAATGTTCTGAGTTTCAAAGCTTCAAAGTTTCAAAGCATTTAAGTGTAAATCCCGCTATTTTGAACCTACGGGTAGTTTCCATTTCGCTATTTTGTTTTAAAGATACTTCTTTTCAGTTTTCAAGTTCCATTCGACTCTTTCAATGAAGATCCGGTAAACGGTGAACGTAGGTTTGTCGGTAATGCGGAGACGATTGGATGTAAATTATAAAATGGCGGAAAGACCGTCGCCTCCTTTCCCTCCAAGTGGTTTACCAATTTAAAATGACAAACGTTTATGACTTTCATGTCCGATGACATCACTTTATAAAACATCGTGTAGAGTTTAAGGATTGACTTGGAAGGGTACAAAACTATCGTTGAAAGGAAAACTTCATATACCTTGCGTAATTTTGTGATATTACTTCAATACCTGCTAGATTTCGTCAAAGAGATTGAGCTAAAGTTTAAGTTTGAATAATTTAATGGTTTTCGATGTTAGGATTCATAGACTTCATCACTTTGTCTTGGCTTTCGAACACATTCCTTGAAAAAACACCTTTTTACCGAATTCTCTGTAAACAGGCCCGGAATCCCCACTTATAACAATAGGTGGTGATAGGATTAATGCTATCCTGGCTCTAAAACCTTCACTCCTTAATTCCGCAATGAACTACAGTGTTTGTTTTCAAGTAATAGTCATTGGAGACAATATAATACCTCACGCACGCACCATTTGAAAATGGTTGGGTAGATCATGCTGAACTTAAAACAGCCAACACGTGAGGCATTTGCATCGACAAATAAGATGGGTCCTTGTTTCCACCATTCGTGAACTTCATACTACCTTTTTTGTTTGGGAATCGAATGCATTATTTCAAACACCTGGTAAAAGTCATCATCCTCACACGACTAACACCACGGTATTAAGTTTACTCATGCGTCGCCATTAAAAATCATGTGATGTCTTTTGACGAAATGAACATCAGGTATTCAGGTTGGACACAAATCTATAATTAATGGATCGAAGAATAAAAGTGATGAAAATATCACTTAGATTATAAGTGAAACCTCTTTAATTGACTAGTCTCCATTTATTGACTAACCGTAAAATGGTTGTGTATTAGCTTGGAGCAATCGACATTCTACATGTAATCTCCTCTGTATTCCGAATGCAAGATTGAACATCTCCCCTGAATATAGGGACGCATGGAGAAAAACGCTTTCAACACGGAGGGTTGTTATACTTTAAATTTAAAAAAATAAATAATCGGAAAATCGGGAGTTGTTATTGGAAGAAAGTCCGTTACTCCATTTTAATCAATATAGAAAATATACTTTTATAATGCGTGTTCACATAAAGTACACTCTTATCATAGTTTCTAACGGTTCGCAATATGATATTGATTTCAATTTCATAGTTAAATGATAACTTAGACATAAACAAGAAAATAAGAACTGTTGTGGATAATCGCACTCAGTGACACGTGGTATCAGTGTTGATTAAAAAATAGCGTGGACGGTGTGGCTCATAAAAATATGAGATTGGACGCCAAATACCAAGTTTCATGCTTTTGAAAAAATTTACAAGTTGAATAATAAACAAGGAAAATTTGACTGGTTTTTTAGTTTCACTTTTCATCCCCACGAAATTATTCAAAAAAAATTTAATTGTGTCCAAAAAGGTTTTCCTTTCTACAGATCATTGTGTTCAACAATACGACTCCCAGGCATTTATCGCAACTTTCTTACGAGGATGTCAACCTCCTCAGTTTCCTGTATTGAATGTTAAATATCTTCCGTCGCGTTGTTGACACGCATTCATGACAGGGTCAAGGTGTGAAACCCGTATTGAAGATTATGAACACAGACACAAGAGCTAGACAAAGACAAATTATAGCTTGTACGTCAATGTTTGATGAAATCTTTAATTCCATTTCAGAGTGAATTTGTTTAAAAGAGTCCGTTTAAATGAACTTCACTCTGCATTGTGATGTAAATGTCACGTGGTTTTCTCTTTAAATATGTACATTTTGACGTTCAATGGAGTCTTGATATAATACATCAATGAGACATGTCGACTTGGAAAATTTCAACCTAATCATCGGCTAATTTGTTTGTCGATGGGAATTCCTTATTTCCTTAGTGAGCGTGGCACGTTAATTCAGGCGAAATTTGGAAAGTGTCCCTAGGGCATTGATGACACGAGAGCATGAATGTCAAGCCTGTAGAGGTTTGGTCCATTGAGCGAGACGATGTACCATTTATACGGTTTTCCGTAAACGCTTGAAATCAATAGAGGTTGCATTGGATTTCACACAAGAGAGTACATTTCTCTGACACTCCACTTGCCCATACGTGACAGCGGTGAAATTTTCCATCATAATTTCCAACTCATGACTGCGTCTGAAGGACGTATCTTCGACGAGGAATTTTACAAGGTAAAGGCTGATGTTTTTGATATCCGCGTTTATGAAAGGTGCAAACGAGGTGATCCATGCTCGCTTGCGCATTTGTCAGATTTCCACTAAAATATAGATATGAAAATATTCATGCAAAAGGAAGTGTTCCCCATACATGTGCCGTCCTTGTGAAAATGCAAACATCATTACTGGTCTTTTTTTACTCAACTGATCTCAACCAAGCAAAGTATTTAGGTGTCTCATGTCTGCATTGCGGGTCCTGATGTGAGCTGATAAAATTTAATCCACATCGCCCGTTGCACTTTCGGATCGCTCCTTGTCAATATTCACGCCACGTATAGGCAAGGCGACATACACAGAAACCTACAAATTGCCGGGCACTCATCGGATGATATACAAAGTGGTTGCCATGGCAACACCTCATAACAGTGAATGTCTGCTCACATACCGGTCAATGCTGATGAGCGAAGACTTGACACCGACTACAAAATGCTACAGAGTGTGGAGCGGATCACTGCCGCAATTTGTCGGCTTCTTTTGTCCGAGGAAAATTTATATTAAACCGCCACTGCAGTAAATCGATTTAAGGCATATCCGATCTCAGGAATACAACAATGATATTTAAAAAGTGCCGTCTATGCTGACAATAATTCTTTGTTTGGTGCCATGCTGTTCATGGCAATATCCATCACATTATTTGTCCTCGTAAATTACTTCCCGTTGAACATGTTTACAGGTGATTTCATTTCATTTCCTATTCGGAAAAATATGTACGCTTCAGTGGATATGTCCGTTCAGTTTGTGGAGTGATCAATTTCATGGGTTATTTATTGCTGTCTTTGCAAAAATGAACCACAAGAGGAATGGAAACATTTTTATCAATATGATATTCATTTGTGAGTCGAATGTACTTTTGTAAAACGTGAATTATATGTTGGATAAAAATCCATTCATTTATTTCTATTTTACAGAGGAGACTGCTTGTCGGACCACTGATCTCAACACATAAGCTTAAGTAACATCTCCACACTCTGGGAAGGACGACATCTGAAAGACAAAGATGGCGGCCACGACGGTGAACACGAAGAAGAAGAAACGAACGGGCAATATGCCCGTCAGTAATGTTTCCAAAATATTATTACACGACAATCAGCTTGAGAATTTAGTTTTAGAAAAGTCGCTGGGCAGAATAGAGAAGGACCAGAGGCGGAGTCAACGGCTTCTTGAGATGCAGAAGCAGACCTTTATAATAAAGCAAGCATGCAAGGAGCAGGAACTGCGGGACATGGGCATACCGCATGTTCCATTCCTGCCTGCGCTCGTCATGAAACAGACTGAACCTGACGTGAACGTTCGGAGGCCCATCGCCAAGCCCAAGAAGAGCGCCAGCTTCCTGGCCAAGGAGTTGGAGAAGACGTCGCTGTTGCCGAACGGATCGGGTTCCGTGAACGGCGACCTCAACGGTGTGAACGGAGAAAGGTACACGCATTTCCATGGCATCAGCTGGCTGCCAAGCAACGAGTCGGAAATGACGGCCAGAGAGAAAGAGATCATTCGGAAACTAAACGACATGGAGGCGAGCACGAAATGTGTGGATGATCCGAGGTTCGTAGAGCTCGAGAAATGTCTTGTAAGGAAAGAAAAACAACTTTGGGAAATTCTCGGAGAAGAAGAACCTACGGAAGACACGGACGTTGCCGACAGAAAAGTCACTGAGTTCTTGAGTCGTGAAAACACGTTGAAAACGTCAGCAAATGGAGTTATGTAGGACATATCAACTACAGGTCCCTTTCTTTTCCCCTCAATGAAATAAATGAATAATTTATCTTTCATCAAAGGAATGTTACACTTTCATTGTCCTCACACATGCATTTTTGTCAGTGCAACTGTCCAGGAAATGTAATAAGTACGCTAACCACTAGGTTTCGGTAAAACCGTATCGTTTCTGTTTTATGGATTTAACCATATTATGGGATATGAAATTCGAACAGTTTACTTAAAGCGCCTCATAAAACAGATGATAGAAAATTAATTTTAAAATTTTTGAGCCACTTTGACACTTCCTCCAAGGTGGGAGACGAACAAACCCTGTTACCAACAGTTTGAATTACGCGGACGATCCTTCAGCATGTTTGATTTTTAACACATTTGTAACTTTTACAGTTTCACCATCATCTTCAGAAATATTTCTTTTGGATCGTATTTGTAGATACTCGTCATTTCACTTGTAGTTTCTTTCGTTTGGAATTCTCACGATTTCACATAAAAAAGAAGTTACAGATGACATGAAGGTTTGTGAAGACTAGAGTTGTGCTTAATTTTATGAATCGGAGATAAAGAATACTCTTAAAAGGCGAATAAAGACAGCCGTCTCATTTTATACTCACTTCCACCTACAAGTACTTATCATTTTCTTCCGCAAGGTGTTGGTTCCCTGTGACTACGTTTCTCATACTTTGCTTTCTTGAAGTAGGGACGAAAATTTCACGAGGTTGCTGTGCCCAAGCCATGTACTGTATATCGCGGATGATTTCGAACGTACTGATGGCTGACTTGTAGAAACGTTAATGTAGTATAAGCGCCTCCAGACTGAAAGATTTAGACTTTTGCTCAAACTTTCCTCGGTGAAACTTTAAACCATTCTCTTTCAAAATCAAAAACAAAGATTATGGTTTACTGCGCAAACTTTGGCGCTGTAAAAGCAAAGTACCTCAAATTTGCAGATATTTAAAATTCAAAAATGGTGAGCATCCCGATGTTTATTCCATAGAAAGGAAAAAAATCCATTTTCACAGAAACCTAACGATAAAAATTTCATTTGCTTCACAATCTTCAAATGCGTCAACACGAGTTGTATGCTAGCAATGACACAGTATTCAGAAAATTTGAGTATCTAAATGTCTGTCCCAGGGGCATATACCTAAAGAGTAAAGCGAATTCAGGGAAGGAATACAACGTTTTGATTCACTACTTTCCCGTATGCCGCATTTTTATGAACATTTGTCTGTTGTCGTCATCTTGCTAGAATATTTCTTTAAAAACCTCTATCCGAGAGAAAGAAACTCTGTTTCTGCTCAAGGATTTATTCATTACAACATGTGTGGGCCATCATGGAAATGTTTAACTCTTTAGTCCCTGTTTCACTGTATAGTGTATAAGAGTGTATCAAACCAAGGAAGTAAAATGCCATTAAGAGAGAGAGAGAGAGAGAGAGAGAGAGAGAGAGAGAGAGATGGATTAACGAGAAAGCGGGACAGAAAAATATTCTAAAGCTTCTAATCTTGTAGTCGATTTTCCGGCCCATGGAAAGTAAATATTACAACCATTAATTCAAAGGTTATGGTAAGGTATGCCTTCGGGATCCTAATATTTTTATTCCTGTGTTTGACGGCAAAGATTACCCTACTCCTTTATTTTACACACACAGGTCCCAAAAGAGCGAGGCTTTAAATATAAAGGTCGCCGATGAATGAAAAAACGGTTTATAGCCCATATAAAAGCAGTCAATTGTCCAAGCTTGCTTTTTTTACACCGATGTTTTTTCAATCGTGTTTTTACAAAAGCTGTAATACATATCGTCACGGTAAAATAAAGCCAGCATATGCTATATTTCATATTACTGTTATTAGTAGAGGTCTTAGGGAAATCATTGATGAGAAACCCACGCACACTGTTACACACACACACACACACACACACATCCTTTCCATTCAAATGTGGCAATTCGAAGACATGAAAACTTGCAGAAGTCGTCAAGAACGGCTAGTGGAAGGAAAACAAGACAAAGTAGAAGAAAAGACAACATAGAAATAAATTGTTTTAGTGTGCTATTTTAGCTTTAGCGTAATGCTTTTATCAGAATTATCAAGAATTCCAGCACACCAAGGAAATACAGAATAAAGGTTGAAGCATTTGAGTATACGAATGCACAGATTGGCCTTCCATTCCTGTAAGATCTCTGGAGCTCCTTTTCTGTACGTCTGAAACAACGAAATGTAAATTAAAAATTAAAAGAGGGTTTTAACAGACTTGCAGGACATGTGTCTGTTGTCAAAATGTACCAGAGGATTACATGTATCATCAATGTTAGATTTGAATAGAAAAAACTTAAATGCATGGCATTTTCCATTCAATTACTAAATAATAAAAACCATATCATTCAGTTGAGAGAATTGCGCACTTCAAAATCATTATTGATGTCAGCTTCTTTGCTTAATTTTGTATCATTAAAGAGCGTTCCTTCCACAGACACCTACGGAGTGACTCATCATTCATCGTTAGAATTA
>LD348477.1:0-27083 GCA_001465055.1 Ptychodera flava | reverse complement strand
CAAACAAATTATATCAACAAGTTGTAAAAGTAGTAAAATGCGTTTTTTTAAGAGCATTTTGGCCCTGAAAACTGTAATGCAAAGAATAATCTTTGTAACCAATGTTATCAACAGCAAGTATTTCCTTCTGCAGTTTGAAAAACAGAAACTGCATGAACTTTAATAGCCTTTAGAAAAAGACTGAATAATCTTTGCATTTCAGTACAGGATGAACAGAGAAAGAGAAAAGCTGTAATCCACTCAGTAAAAACACGAATGGATTTCACAATGTCTTTTCAATGCTGTCTTTTCCTGCAGATCAAGAAATACATGGATGAAGATAAAAGTGAAGCTGTCCAAAGGGCCGCAGAAATTGCAGTTAAAGTCATCACCTGGAAACCATAACAACCACATGCTGTATAACATAACACATTTCAAAGATTATTTCAAATTAAAGATTGTATATTCTCTGTAAATAGACTGCTGTAACATAATTGTTATCTATTCGATGGCCAAGATTAGTTTTCCCATACTCATTACCTACCTACCATGTGATATTTCATATTTGAAATGCCATTAGGTTTACTCTTGTACTATTCTGGAGATATTTTCCACAAATACTGACATTATTGTTTCAGCTTGATAAACACAGAATTGGAAAATATATTTGTCAGCAAACTGTGTGTGCTGAATTGTTGCACTCTAACCTATTATAATATAAAATTTGTGTTTTCAACTTTTTCTCATGACAGGGATGATAATGTGTTTAAAGTAAAAGGGATGTCATAACTGCTATCATGTGTGAAAAAAAGATTTGAACGTATATTTTGTATAAAAGTAAACTATGTTATGGGTAAAATACAGCACATCAACTATTGATAAAGAAATTGAATTGATGGTAAGAAAGACTTTGATTTCTTCCTACCAATCAAATGGGATGTAATGCTATCTTTTCCTCCAGTAAGATCTGTTGACATGAAACAGTTTTCCAGCAGAATTCTGTTACATTTGTGTTACTTCAACCATTTAAGGCAGGATTATAACTATGGTGTACCACGTTGTCAAATCAAAGAGATTCTTGGATTGTTTTGATTGAATGAAGGTGTCAATAAGTGCTCCTATTAAATGAAGAATTTGTTCATTTACTTTTAGTTAAACTCAACTTCTTTCTTAATATTACCATATGTAAAATTTCAGTCATGTCACTTTGATGTGACATTACTTTTTCAGCCAATATTTTGAGAAAACCATTGTGTACCCCAAGATTTTTATGTTGTTGTTTACACGATGCAAAATTTTGACAGACATGACTTAAAATTCAGTTGGAGTTTGGGGAAATTCCACTTGTCATTGATTAATTATTCTGTCGTACTGGCTTTGTAATTTATAAGAATTCCAAAGTGGAGATTAGGGCAGGTAAAAGTACCGTAATATCAAAATGTTGAATTGTGACAAAAGCAAAATAAAAGTCATTTGGTAGATTGTATGTTTCACCTTTATGTACTGTATGTAGTGCTTTTATCATTAAATACTTCAGCCTGAAACTTTGTTCAGAGTCATTTACTTGGCAATGTTTAGTATGAATCCAAGTCATTTAATCTTTACTTTTCATGATATCCATCCACTGAATTGTCCACCTTGATTTTCTGTGAAATTGAAGAACCTTCAGCCCTTTTTTGTGTGCAGTTGATGCACCATGGACTTAAAATGTCAATATTTACAAATGAAAATAATGCAAATAGCTGCAAGAAATCTGATACTATCACACCCCACTGCAACCTTGCCAACAGTAATCTTACCTTACTGAATAAAAATTGGAGCTAGTGACTGTAAAGCCAAACATTATGGCTGAGCAGATGTCAAATGTGTAGTATGAATTGACTTGTATGATTCATGTTAACTTAATTCTATTCTGAAGCTGTGATAACTAGATATGTTATTCGTCAGTGTTAATTGTCGATCAAGAAGTCGAGTATGGTGGTTATGAGAATGACAGTGGTCATGTTGGGACAGTATGGTAGTTATGAGAATGACAGTGGTCAAGTTGGGACAGTATGGTGGTCATGAGAATGACAGTGGTCAAGTTGGGACAGTATGGTGGTCATGAGAATGACAGTGGTCAAGTTGGGACAGTAAAGCACCATACATTTAGCTCATCCAACCTGTATCAGTGAATATCAGGATTTTTCAGTAAATTTAGAATCCTTCAGTTGATGATAATTGAGGGACTGTGATGATCAGTCTCAGATTTACCAGTTTACATATTGTAAGCAGTAGCTGCTCAAACTCTCTGCTGAAACAAGTACCTATCAGCCAAAGGTTGGATATAGTTACCAAAAGTCAGACCCGGAACGGTAAAGTTACAGTCTTGGAAGTAAGCTTATTTTGCGATGCTTTAATATGGGCCAAAAGGGAAAACAGATTGCTCGGAGTCGGTGTCCAAAAAAGTTACATTACAACAGGTTTAAGGTGGAAAAAAATAATGCCGAGTGAAGCAGGTAATAGGAAAAGAGTCACCTCTTCAACATTCCAACTGCCGATTATCAAGTGGTCTACCCCTAGGTTAGGGATGGACCATTTGATTTGGAGGGGGGTGGAGAGAATGGGTATTGCAACAAATATTTTTACCCATCCATGCGCGGCTATTTTTTTCCAAAGGTTACCTTGAAGCAAATTTTTTATCCAGTAGCTAGATTCAAAGCTTTTTTCAACAAAAAAACCAAACATTCAAACACATTCTTTGTACAATACTGTCGTAAAGGGACAGTATTGTAACAATTGTTGAGTTTTTTCAGAATTGAAATCTTCAGTGTATCAACTGCTATTTCTTGTTCTACTCTCCAGAGTTTATTGAAATGCCTGGTATTCAGAATGTGAACACAACAGGTATACATGTGAAGTGCATTGATATTGTGTAGAAATTTTAATGGATCTCAGTCCAGAATAAATTTAATTGTGCACAATAATACAGTGTATACACATGTATTATGGCTGTAATTCTTGGTATGTCAAGATGAATTAGCGGCTTAATAATCAACCATCTAAAGCTTGGTCATAATTAACAGCCGTAGGCAGCACCTCTAGAGACTAATGACAACACACTGTGTAAGGGTACAGGGAAACAAATTTTTTGTACAGCCTCAAAGCAAATTTTTTTCCATGTCCGCTCAGGAGCAATTTTTTTCCCTATAAATGACCAGCAACAATTTTTTTTTGAAAATCCTCCTACCCTGCCCCCAGAAATCAATTGGTCCACTCCTTAGCTGTGGGTCCACAACTAGTGGTGGGAAACCTATAGCCAGTAACACACAACCCTGCCAAGCAGAGCTAGTCATCTACTCCTGAAGTACAGGAGAGAGAAAGAACATTTTATGCCAGTCATAAATTGTCAGCTGTATATGCATATAGGTAGTGCAGCGTTGTACCATAGTCACTTCACATTTTATTAAAGGAGTGACGTGGTTTTACAGCTAAATTCCAATTGCATCGATTTCCAAGCAGAAATGTCAGAAAATGACACATTGAATGTTGTCATTTTCTTTGAATCTTTTGCAAAGGCTTTTGTATGCTATATCCTGGCAAACTTATTTCATGGTTTATGTTGCACTAAACATTGTCATGATCAAAACTTAAAATAGAGATGTTTTCGATGGACTTGCTCAGTATAGTTAAAATTTAAAACACATGACAGGATTCATTACTCAACTTTTAAAGAGGATATATTGTTGCATGTATTTAGTAAATACCATTTGAAGAAATAAATCTATCTACTGAGAATGAAATTTAAGTAACAACAAATGCCATACTCTCAGGACATATATACTTTTAAATGGAATATTTTATTATTCAGTAAATAAAGAAATAAATAAATAAGTTTTTCCTGAGAATGAAAATACAGTAAAACAAACAAGACAATTTTACTTCCACACATGGAAAAAACTTAAATGCAGGACAGACAAAAAAATGTGCTGCCAGTGACCAGAAAAAAATTGCTCCCTTTCTTTCTGACTTGTTCAACTTGAAGTTGAATATCTTTATTGTATGTACTAATATGCCAGAGTGGTATACGGTTCAATAATGATCTATTCTATTCTATTCTATTCTACCTATTTCCTCCTGCCCCCCTCCCCCCCATCCAAATGGTCCACCCCGTATATACTTGTATTACGTACACGGGTGCAGTGCATCTTCATAATCTCACTGCTCACGTATAATCCGTGTTGAAGTGCGAGGCACGGATGAGCGATCCAGTCTGGATGGGTCATAGCTAAGCAGCATGCAACATGTAAAAACGAATGCACCCCCGGTGGGGGCGCTGTCCTTTTGGTAACGAACCCGGTCGTTCCCCTAGGCCTAGCTTGTCGAATCCTCATCAACTGGACCACCTATGTTTCCGATATTTTAACAGAAAGGAATGAAATTACGAGGAGGTCGAGGACGAATTAGTAGCCCAGCAAATACAGTCACAAAATATCACATTTTCATGACTGTACGCTCGGTTTACACTCAGCTGTCAGTATTCCTACGTGATCAGGAAGCAATACCGTAAGTGTTTAAATAGTTGTTTCGCAGGGGGGAACTCGCAAAATAACTTCAAACCAAGGCGGGGGAATGTTCCTTTCGTGTGCATGAACTCTTGTCCACGCTGCGCTGTTATTTATTTACATTTAATTTTAGTCTGGACGAAAATGGTCTTGTGAACAGTAGCACTGCAGTCTACTCACATACAGGCTGAGTTGACAAACTGAATACTGACTATCTCAACACGAAGAAGAACAAGACACTTTGGTATTTGACAGTAAATTAAATGTAAGAAAAAAACCTGTTACACTGCTATTGCTAAAGTAATGTCCCTCTGTCAGACATTTGTATTTTTAATACTGAACTAGTCATATACCATTGTAGTACCAGACAGACTAGTACCTCCATGCATATACGTATCAACTACTACACCTATTACTTCTTAAGTGAAACAAATGCCACATTCTAGTACATTTCTCAACAAATGAGATATTTCAACCGAGCACTAGTTGAAATTGTGGACATTTAAATTAGAATCACTGTGAGTTTCAAGGCAGATATTAAAGGGAACATTAGCTGTAACAAAATAGATCTGTTTTTCTGTCGTAAACTACTTCACGTTGATGTTGTTGATTCTGTCCTCTTTGAAGTTTGCAATTCATAGCAATTTATTTGCAACAAAAAGCAATGATTTAAACATTGGTTTACACTTCTGATGGAAAATTGCCTTCGCCAAATAAACTTGGGACTGAAAGCAAAGATATTATATCTATGCTGTCTAGGTTTGCAAACAGTATGTGAAGTTCAAATCATAGAACCAGTTCAGCAACCTTGCAAGGCACTGTCCATGATGAAAACATTAATGTTTAACTTTTTCACCTATGATCAAGCTTGTCTCCTCAGATAAGAAATAAGAAAAGAAATGAAATCTTATAGAATTAGCAAGATTCCTCAATACCTGGTTCTCTTTATTAATGTATCAATTGACAAAATGTGATGTCAAACATGGTAATGCAAGCTGAAAATTGAAAAGTCATAAAAACTGTACTTGTGTAGTACATGTATTAGATAAATACATGTGATCTATAAGTATATTGATGAAATCATGCTAAAAACAGTAATTTGGTATTTTGTGTTGTAAGTTTATGTGTTTGTATTTCAGAGCATTATGTTTTGTGCAGGGATGAGTATAGGGATGACTATTAAACGGGAAGTTATAGGACCGTGGGCGCATATAGGGGGTTGCTGATGACACGGCTATTTGCATACACTGGATTGGAGTCTTGAATTCTCATTGCATGGCTTTGACTGGATGATAAATTTGAATAATCATGATGGGCACTTTAGGGACATACGCAAAGAGAGGTCAAATGGTCGTACAGGGAACACATTCTCCGACAAAAGACGGAACAATTATTCAGTTTATTTTCGAGTCAAGTTTGGCCTCTACATATTAACAGATATCATATGCAAGATTCAATGAAAATGAAGGCCTGAAACATGGCACAATTATAGGATTCTCTGGAACCAAACACGGCACGTCCAATCAGTAGTGTTGATTTTTTTACACTTGCATAGATTTACGATAATCCGGCTTTTATAGGAGAAGTTCCTGTTTAACATGGAGATATACATTCAAGTAATTTGGTGTTATGTTTTCTATTTTGCAGAATAAGAAATTGAGAAATGTCGCATATGAGTAAGAACTCCAGCAGCAAAGTAGATCTTCCAGATGGGTGGATAGCATGTACCTCAACAAAAAAAATACCAGATAAAGTATATTACTTCAACATGAACACAGGAAATAGTAGTTGGAATGTCCCCAAGGTAACGTGTAGTTAAGAATTTTATATTGAAGTTCAAATATCAAGAATCTTAACATGAACCAAGAAATGTATAAAATGCAATATAAAAATCACATTCTTTATATTTGAGAGAAACTGTTTAATTGACTTAGCTTTACTTATCCCTTGTATGTAATTGTTTGATAATTTGCTTGTTGAAGATATTGAAAAGTTCAAGAAATGATAAATGCGTTGCTGACCGTCAATTTACCAGATAAATTGTGTTCATAAATTGTCGTTCAAATTATAACTCCTGGAAGCTCAACTTTTTCTGCTCCTATATCTTTTGTCCAATTTGTACTATAAGCGGAAGCATGCATATTTCATAATTTATCAATCAGCAAATTTTGAAAATGGATAACAAATAGAAAAAAAAATAATGAAGCAATAAAGGACATCTGTAAAGTTTTTTTTCTCACCAGAAACAAAGTTGGTCTAAAAGGCAATGATAAATGTCTTATGTGTTCACAGAATTGACAGTAAAGTCAGATCATTGATATCAAGTTGATTTTTTTTCAGAAAAAATGTCCATAGGTAGCTTTCATAGTGTATAGTGAGCGATTGGCTGCTTCTCAGCAACTGTGAAGTTCTAGATATCAAATCAAGATGTGTCAGTGACTGTCACAGATTTTGACCTGACTTGCACTGCAAAACATTAGTTTTGACCTGTCTTTGCAATTTTCATGCAGTGTACTGAATTCATAAAAAAAAATTAGCAGCTATACTTTTTTCTCCCTTGGGTATAGACAGTTCAATGATCTGGTATGGTAAACAGCCATGCATCCACTGCTACAGCTGACATATGTAATGGTAACGGTTTGATATTGGGTCATGGTAACTGGAAGAAATATGTCTAATATCAAATTCATTTGCCACTAATACTGGTACAGCAATTTTTTTAAAGTATTGGAAAGCAAAGCACAAACAATGAAAACCACAGTACATTTTTGGAACGAAATATTTGATACCCCTTTCAGACATACATACTCATTGACTTTACAAGGTTGAAACATCTGTTTTGAAAACACCTAGCTAATAGCTTTCAAATTTTGTAAGTTCCTAAGGGTTCCAAAGGACATTTCAATATTCATTCAGATTGAATGCAGTATGTGCCTCGAAAGTGAAGGACTTAAACTTTTGCTCAGATTTTCCTCAAGGATCGAATCTCTCAACCACTGACTTTCAGGGGTCACTGTGGAAATTTTGGTTCTAGAGAAACAAATCACCCAAGATTTACCAACGTCCATGTGAAGGACTTCTGTCCACCCACATTCATTTTTATCACAAACCGACACTCAAACTTCATATAACCACATTGCAACTATTGATCACACACTTAGCTTTTTCTCAAATCGCTGACCAACTAATCATACATCAGACACCAACTTCATATACACATCAATACAGCGTTACTCCACTTTTTCCTAGGCATGTTGACTATTATCACTTCACCATTATTTCCATCAGTGGTTTCCAAATTTATTAACAAAGTGGAGACAATCTCATTGACAGTGACTTCAAGAACTGAACCAGCACACATGAAGTAAACATTTGTCTCAGTGCTAGAGTAACCTTACAAAATGCTCCTCTGAATGTCAGCCAAATAATCTCTGCAATAATTTTTATTAATTGATTTTGATTACACAGAAAGATGATAATGAAAGGTTGATGTCAATGTCCATGTGTGGTCAGCCAAGCTCATCGGGAAGGTCAACAAGTGATGCTAAACCTGTCAGTCCAACAGTGAAGGCAACACCTTTAAATGAGCTCTTGTTTGGAGGTGATCCACCTGCAAAATCCACTGTGAATCGTATTCAGAGTTGGCTGAAGGGACTTGACCATAATGTCACAGTGAACAAAACTTCAGAAGATGACCAACCACATGGTAGTAGAGGAAAACATGAACAACCACATGGTAGAGAAAAACATGTCTACAAAAGTGGCACATCTACTTCTGTAAAGTTAACTCCACATGCAAAGAAACGTAAAAGTTCACATTTTGGAGACAAGAATTTTTTGACATCACTGAGTTCGAAAGCAGAGCCTGGAGACAGCGCCAATCATGTTGACAGCCCTACAATACTGCAAGATGAGACTGTGAAGGTACATGTAGTTACACCTAATATCTGCCATAAGCACAGACACTCTACTGAAAACAATAATGAGAAAAGTGTACGTAATTCATCTTCAAAGATGAAGAAGGTATCTTTTGGTATGTCAGCTGACGTGATGCCATCTACATCCACTAGTCAGCAATGCAATAAAAGGCAGAATGTGGAAGATGAACCACATCACAGAAAATCCCAAAAGAAAACACAGAAGTGGAGAACACAAAAGAAAACACACACTCATAAACCTTATGGTGATGTTGTAGAGCGACCAAGAAAGTTACTTCGTAGGAAGATGTTGATTGATTGTAATGTGAAGAAAGATGGTACTGATCAGATGAAGCCAAGACTTGCAGAGGATGCATCTAAGACAGGTTCTATCAGTACAAAGACTGGTGTGACTGGTAAAAGTTCTGAGAAATCAGAGCTGGATCCATCATCAGATGCAAATACAAGGAGAACATCAAATACAAGAGAATACTTTGGTGAAAAGTGTGATGTTAATGCAAATAGAGTGGAGAGAAGAAACGACCCAAATATTGATGTGAAAAGTAAATACAGAAAACACATGAAAACAACTTCCACTGTAGAAAGCATTGGAAGAAGACGGGATCTCTCTTCTAAGAATATTACTTCACATGGATCAAAGGTTATGGTGCCAAGTGTCTCAAAGAGTGTGGAATGTAGGAAAGAAGATGATGTGAAATCAATGGCAAAGGAAACCGAGAAAATTGTCGTTGTTTTTCCATCGAAAGCAAAGACAACTCCACGTCAGCATGATTCACAGATTGAACAGATAACAGTTGAAGATGAGATAAATGAGGATCATACAAGAGAAAGGAAAACATTTACAGCGGGAAAGACAGACTGGATCTTGTCAATGAATGGCAATCTGGATAAGACTAGTGGTGACAATCAGGATGAAACTACTGGTGAACAGTATCACAAAGGTGACTCTGATGTAGAATGCATGGAAATTACATCAGAGCATTCATCATACAGTATTTCCAGTCATTCTGATTTCAATGACTGTGTTGAGATTGTTGACATGGATATTGATGAGGTAGACCCAGGCAATGTTCTAACAGAGGTAAGACAGCTTACATATTTATCAAATATTATTTTTTGTCTTCATCGTGATATTCATATTAATCTATTGCATTTTCAATTTATGGAAGCACTCCAGCCTTTAGAACTAAGCATCATTATGGTGGAGCTGCATGTTGCCAACACAGTTTTTTTCAAAGCAATATTTCTCATCAAAGATGACAAGGAAACCCCCTCATACTATATATTTTCAAAAAGCAGAGACTGTAAAGATTAGTATGGTAGCAGTAGTTTACTTGAAGGACAATTGGGTGATATTTAGGGTAAAAGCTCAATTTTGGTATTAATGATAAAAATTAATTTAAGTCAAAAACTTGATGCTATTTTCCGAAAAGTAATACTTCATTTGAAAGAAGATCATTATGTAGAAAAAAATGACTATTTTATTTCTCATTATCTATCCTAATTCTAAAATGGCAAGGGTTGAAAGACTAATACTCAAAAAAAGTGCTTCAAATTATAGCAAAATTAAAATGCCTCTTATTCAAAATGTAAGAACTTTATTGCCAAACAAAATAGGCTTTTTGTTATGTTGCGTTTAAAGAACATGATGTGAAAATTTCAGAAAATTTGACGTAGCCAGAGTGGAGATAAATTCTTTGGAAATTTTGAAACGGGAAGAAAAAGAAGCCAGGAAATCAGGTGATTTGCATAGATTTGCATAAATCAACACTTCTGTATCACCCATCTTTCGACTGCTTGACAAGCTAAAAGCTGAACCCAACCAATATTTGAATCTTGGGGTAACAAATTAATTAAAATTGAATGAATATTTGCAAAAAAGTGATTTTTGAGCAAAATACGCTGGTAGTTTGGACCTCTAAAAGTCCTGACAATTGCTGAAAGAGCCTTGAAAATCATTAAATTTGAAGTGACTGTGAGGGTATGGATCCTGTAGATTTCAATTCAAATTCACCAGTTTATCTTATTTTCTAGCTTAATTTCTTTTTTAATACATGATTTTCCTATTTAACTCGGCAGACATATTTAATACTTTTTACCAAAGCAATGCTGCTATGCAAGAAGTGGAATGGCTGTTGAAAAGAGACATTTGGCTATGAATCTGTTTTGACCAAATTTGAGCTTTTTGAAATCATCCCAGTTTTGCCAACCCTTTGCATGGATGGGATTTCAGGATAAAAAAATTACACTTTTCCACCTTTCAAAAGGATGAAAACTTTTTAAAAAAATAAGGACTTTGCTTTTTAGTCTGTGCTCAGTATGCATTGATGCGACTTTTCTTATGATTGCTGTTTTAGTTGTAGCTGTGAAATCAGCTACCAAACTATCATTTTTCACATATCCACTGTTTCAATGACACCACTTCTGTATAAGCACCTAGCTGTATTGCAGCCAAAAACAAAAATTTTCATGTCAAGTTGACTTTGCTGTCCTTACAGTTGATATATTTTGGAGTAATAGCATTTTGAAAAAAATCACAGGTCGTTGTCTATCGTAAGGTTTCATAAGATCTGACATAAAAGCTTGTAAATGCATATGAAGGACCTGTTTGTAAGTGGTACAAAGCTGTTGAGTTTAAATTTGGTGTGATGAAACCTGTATTTTTGACCTGTTTCCCCCTTTTTTATAGTTAAGAGATACCAAACATGTCCCTATCTGATGCTGATTATCAGAAAAAGTAGGCAATTGACATTGCGATTGTTATGTCATCAGATTTTGTTGTTATTGATAGCTACTTTTCCCCGAAAATGTAAGAGTTTTTATTTGATAAAGGATGACAACTCTGATGACTTGTAAGTTTTGGTTATTATTTTTAGGTTCAAGAAATCAGAGAAACTGTAAAGCTTGATCCCATAGAAGTAAGTCATGAATTGTTATTTTATAGTTGTCTACTATGGTTTGTACATGTAGCTATGTGAAGCTATGTGTCCTTTTGATTATTGTAGCTAGTAAATATAAAGTCTGAATGCATAGATCATAGTGATTCCTATATGCCTCTACTGTTCTGTGGAATCAAGTAGGCATTCTTATTTATTTGACACCAAATATCAACATCTTCAAATTTCTGCTGAAAACCCACTTAGATGAGGAAGACTCACTGAGATGAGAGACATTTATTTATTTGCAACACATAGTGAAGTGCCACAGAACATAAATAATGGGTACTCTTTGCACTACTGTGCTATGTTACGTTACATTACATCATGTTATGTTATGTTGTAGTGTTGTGTTGTGTTATGTTTGTTGTGTTATGTTTCCTCAACAGCACATCTATTTTCAGCTGCACAGGGTCCTGTATTTTGACTTTAACTTTGACAAGAACGTAGTTTAAAGAAATGACAATTTCTAACGTAATCTTTCTTATAGGAATATGAAGGATTATCATCACTTCCTGAATCATCAGCATGTGACAAAGCTGGAACAAGCTCTTTTGTTTTGGAAGAGGTACATACTCAAAGCATCATTCAGGTCTATTCCTGTTTAAATTAATCTGTATAGCCAAGAATTGCTCAAAGAAGCATTTTTGATCAAAGCAGCACTTTTATCCAGTCCTGTTTTGCAATAATCTGTATAGCCAAGAATTGTAATTGATAATTTGGATTTATAACAGTAATATTGAATAAGAATTCTTGGAAAATGTAGACTCGGAAGCCAGAAGTAAGTTTTGTGGTACAGCAAGTTTCTATATTGTCTCTTATGTTTCACTATGCAAACAAAACAGTTGATGATGACAATTTAATGCAAAACGTAGACCTATTAGCAACAAAAATAAGTCATATGCATATTGTATTCTTTTTATTCTTTTGAAAACTTTAAACATAAAGTTCTATACAGAGAAAGCTTGACAAAGTGTCAACATTTGTTTGTTTGTTTACTCATTGAAAAGATAGAGAGCAATGCATTGCACATCACTTTATCGTAGGAATTTCATCAAGCTGCTTTCATTGAACTGAAGCAAAGTCAATAATTACAGAATATAAATATGTTTGAATAAGTGTGAATTGAAGACATGACTGATGACATGGATTATCAATTTTCTCTATGTTTCTATGCCCACAGGAAAAGTTATATGTTGTTCTTGATACTAATGTACTCATCAGTCATCTGACATTTCTTGAAGATTTCAGAGATCACTTCTTTAAAGGTCAGTAACAATTCTTAGTGAGTGAAGGATCATATTTTATGCTGTGGGAGTATATTTAGCATTCATAATCTAGCAAGCATCCCCCAGTGCGCAGAGTACCTTTTTCTAAAAACTCTGAGCTAAGCAAGTAGATGTATGAAAAATGTTGCTTCCGAACAAAAATCAGCGTACTTGGTTTTAAGCTGAGAAATAGTGTGAGCATTTCTTTGTACAAAAATCACATTACAGAATTGCCAAGTCATTTTGACTGTCGTATTTCGTTAACATTCGGGGTGTATATATATATTTATTTATAATCCCTTGAAATTTTTCTCTGTTTGACTTCATCGTATACGAGTGTTTTTCGCTGCTGGGCTGTACAACTTTTATCTGAAGGCAAAAAGTTGTGTGGCTCCGCGAAAAACATTCATATACAATGACATCAAACAGAGAAAAATTCCATGGTATTATATATTTATCACATGAACAGTCCTCTTACTTTCTGTTTGATGTGGATGGATCAAAATTATAGTCAAGGATTGCAAAAATATTGTCGTGATCTCGGTTTTATTTCCCAGGATTACTTTCATTAAATGAGTAAAACAGCCCATCGCCCTGGAGATATGCAAATGTTTACTGCGTACTTTCATTCATAAATCCGATCAAGTCAAAATTTTGACACACTGAATGCCATCTTAACCAATCCAACATATGGATTCGGTCACGTGAACTTGTCAATCGTTGTCTCGCGCTGTCCCGACGCTTAAGGAAGTCTGCCATGGGCTGGCAAGGGGGTCTTCACCGCGCTGGCGCCTGGCAGCCACAGTACTATAACTAGAGTTATTTAGAATGTTTTCAAATATATTTATGAAGGGAAGACAACAACAAGATCGAAACAGTAGTTCTTATTCCAGGAGGTTTCGTGGCTTTCAAAGTATCATGAACTTACGATCTTGGCGATTATTGTTCGTTGAATGATTTGATGTTTTTTGCCTTCTGTGTCACTTTCCAAAGATCATTCGGTACTTATTTATTCAGTTGAATTTATGTTGAGGTGCAGCTTTTGGGTTTATTGCTAGCCAGGTTCAACATTCCACCGAGACATTGAGCCATCCATTCGACTAGACTGGAGCACTAGCCGCAACGGCACCCTCTTTAGAATAGCTACAAATGCTTTAGTGCCTCGAAATTTCATTGGACATGCCTTCCACATGTTCCATATTTCCATGTCTGATTTTATCGCATTACCTCTTCATAAATATGTCACTAGATCACGGCATCGATTGTGACAGATTCTTCTGTGCACGAAAGGGTCACGACAAAGTGCAGGAAAAAAGTTCCGGTTGATGACGTGGAACAGGGGTAATTTGGATTTCTTATCCATCCAGTTCTACATCACAGGTGGATTTGGGCCAATTCATGTGATAAAAATATATATACAGACCCTAAAGAGAGCCTACATGCTAAATCAGTGGTGTCTGTATGTCTCTATGTATGTATGTACAGCATGTTTGTTTTTAGTCAGCCGCCAGCCAAATTGGACCAGCTATTTACAAATTTTGGCTAGCTAATTTTCTAGGCTATTATAGTGGTTCACTTAGTTGTCAAATGTTATTTCCATCTAAACCAGTATGAAAAGGCATGCTGGTGAAAACTGCCGATATTAATATTTCCAAATGCGATCATGATGTTTGTCGACTGCAGCCAGCATACGCAATCGCAATACAAAAAGTTGTTTACTAAACTGTGTATGCCGATTCCTTACGATGGTTAACAAGAACATTTCTGAATATTGATAACATGTTACATCTACAACCATCTGGGAGTTTCTGATACCATACAATCACAAATCAAAATGGCACAAAAAAAGCATAAAAATACACTTGAAAATTCGGGTTTATCAACTTTGCCGGAATGCTGTGAGTGCAGTTTTGAGTGAGAAACATTTTTCTAATAGGTATTTTGCTTATCGGTATTGCTATCTCATTCCTGCTACTTGTTATCATCGATCTTCGTAAAGCAAAGCATTCCTTTTTGATTTAGTTGTAAAACGTTTGATCCTTTACAACTCAAGCTGCACAAAATTTCAATCAAGAGATACTGCTTTGGCCTCGAGATTGAATGTTTTCTAGCATACCTGAAAGTTAACCTTGAAAAAATCAATCCACAAAAATCAATTAAATAGATGTTGAAAGTTTGGCTGACAATCAACATATATCTTTGCATGCTGCCAATTTGGCTGTTGTTGTCATAATTTGTGTATATCTTAACTGATTGTCAAAATCCTGAACTTAGAAACATTAAAAAACGTCAAAGCTGATAGCTTAACCATCGGTGAAAATATTGAAATGCTTTCTACAAAGTTAGTTTGCTGTGTTTTGCAATTGTTACAATTATTTACATTTTCTTTTGTTTACAATAGTGACAGTTCTATACCAATGTTGTGACTGAATATTTTCAGGTTATGGCAGACCAAGCCTTGTTATTCCATGGGTTGTCATGCAAGAATTAGACATTCTGAAGGTAATATACCCTTTAGTATCTGTATTCATCATTTACTGAAACCCATGGCTTATTATAAAGTGAAACATATGACAGGGTGCATAATTACATATATATTTGAAATGTCTTTGATTGAGTAAGGGGCGATGTCAAAAGTTGGAAGTCAGATAAGAAATCTCATCCATTTTGTCTGAGATAGGGAGTTTTGATTTCAAAAAGCTTCTGTAGTGATGATTATTCACATTGCTAGACGGTCATGTCATGGTTACCAAGTGCAACTTAACATGTCATTTTTTGCATTCAACTCAATTGGCAATCCATAGCCATGATATCTTTCATTGAAACAGTTAAAAAGACTATAGATATGCCCCAGGCATTAGGAGTAAGTACAGGGCGGTAATTAGTAGGACCCCACAGACAACACAGATGAACAAGGGTAACCTTGATACAACTCTTCACTTATCATACACAACTTTCAATGAATTTTCACCATATTTTATCCGATAATTAAATACTGATTTTATAACTAAAGATTGGGCACCAGTAACAAAAATAATGTCAGTTTGTGTATGCAGCTTTAATAGATGTTGCCACATGGTGTGCCAGCCATGTACAATGTACTGTCTTTATTGATGCACCCACTTTTCATACTGAGTTGAGCCTGGTTACCATAGAAATATTGTCTCCAGCAATTATGTAATGCTGATGCTATCATTGATAATATCATTGTACTGCTTGACAATGATATATAGTGGTTTCAGCAATCAGCAGCAGTAAATTTACCATTTTCACTAAGTCTAATTCCCATTCATGTCATTGAAGGCACCCAATCACAGAGTCCCACAGTTTACACACTGCAGGATGTTCCTACAGAGTCCCATACATTGCATACTGCATGTCCTGCACTTTGGCCACTCACTTGTAAACACCTGTGTATTTAATGTAATCTGATGGGTTTTTGTGAATGCACATGAAGGTGCATCCAGTGGGTCAGTTGTGGGCTAATTTTATCCAAAGATGTTTTACAGATAACATACAATCCTCCAGTATTTGAAACAAATTACAAATCTTACTGAAAAGTATCAAGTGTTTGCAACTATCCTTATAGTAGGATTTGTAAAATCTCTCACCCTCCCACAAGATTTTGATGTCATTCCCCAAGTGAATACTACCTGCTGGCTCTTTCCCACAACAAAATCTCTCCATCACCTCTTCCTCACACATGCGTTTACCCTCACCATCAATACCCCAACTGCCAAATCTGACTCTGAGCTTTTTTCCCAAGTTCAAGCTGACCAAAGAAATAAAAATAAATCAATCAAATGTAAAATGATTAAGCATCATCGTTGGATAGAAATGATTGAAACTTGAAAGTAATCTAGTCAAATGATACCTTTTGTCAACACATCTGAAAAATATACCTGTGTGATCTTCAGTTGAATTCTGCATAAACATAAAGAAAAATACATGTGGTCAAATTTATCCGGTATACCTGCCAAGCAATCATTTTGGTAAATTTCCTTCATGCTAAAGCCAACTTAGTACTTAAATTGCTGAAATCTATTCAAATTTCATAATGTTTGCAGGTGAGTTGCTTTTCGTGACATTATCCAATATTGCTGCAAAGTGGCCATTTTTCTTAATTTTGTCTGTTAGGCACATGTACTGTACTCAGCAGCAGAGACAATCAGTAAATACTTGTTATTATGGTCACATAAGATGGTTCTTTACTGATTTCTCAGTTAAGTTTTTTGATAACTGTCTCAACAATTCAATTGAATTTTCCTTTTTTTCAGAGAGAGACCAGTATTAAAGATGCCAAGGTAAGACATCAAACATAACATTGACAACTTGTCTCCCTAATCCAGCTGGATCAGGCTATGAAGTGCTAAACCTTAAATCTGTGTGGATGCAGATGTGTATATTTTGTTCAGAAAAAAATTGCTCAAATTGCTTTGAAATTTTTCATTATTTTTCATCATGATGTTATGTTTGTATGGAATTGTTTATCAGGGTAGCATAGTCAAATCTCTTGTTTGATCCTTTTAAATTTGGTTTGCTTGATGCTAAAATGCACGTACATGTTTGTTGTCTTAGGTTTCTTAATAGATGTAGGTTTGTGTTGGACATTTCTCCATTATGGGTAATTACACTGCCATCCTTATTAAGTAACTTAGAGGCAGTTTGATGCACATTATTGTCACATAGATGTGGCAGCATTGTTAGCACTGCCAGCTTGTTCATCATGCATGGTTTCAAGAAACCATGGCTGAAAGAAACCATAAACAGCCCAACACTATTATAGCAGGCATTTCATTCATTTTGACCGACAGCATCTGACCAAATGTGAGCACAGTGTCCTTTATAGCTATAATAATGTTCTTTATCCATATTTAGTTAAGGTGTAGCATACTTACAGAAAAAACAATAATCGATTTGGACAAGCATGTATTTTGGCAGCTCAATCAAGCTAAAAGTTGACCTTTTACCATTTTTAGCTCATATTTGGTATGAATATAAATACCAAAAAGAGCTTATATATGATGAGTCGATGGCGTCTGTATGTCTGTATATTTGTGGATGTGCGGATGTATGTCCGTCACACGCAAAGGCTCCCATACCGCCAAAGCTACCATCTCAGTATTTGGTGTACAGGTAGATGCATGGGTTGAGATGTGAATTTGTTCAAATGAACACGTCAGTGTCAAAAATGTGCAAATGAGGTAAGAAAAAGGGAAATCCTGCAAATGTGCAGCCAGTGACTTGAAACAGGCTAACTCCACTGACTTGAGTCATTTCCTGTCATTGTTTATGAACTGTTACATATTAACAGACCTGCTCAAACCTTAGATAGTAGAGGGGAGGAAGACCGTCTATGGTCAAACTAAGAGGGGCTAGCTGCCTATCTGCTATGCATGTTGCTAAAGTTGACCTCCAGTACCTAAAGTTTCAGACCTTAATTACTTTTGTCATTCTTGTTTTTCTGGTTTAAATATTTCTTGTTGTTTTTCTGGTTGTACTGTGCAGAAATCATTGTCATAACATCATCGTAGAATTTTCCTGCACTGAACAGATAGAAACAACATTTATTGTTGATCTTTGGTACCCATACTGGTATATACCAATTCTTATCAAATTTGAGCGACACCGTATAATTGCGGTATTTTTTTACATATAACAGGATAGTTCATGTTTATTTGAACCACATGATACTTATCTTAGATTGAGACATGTGTGCCCCTGGACCCCATGTTGAAAAGTAATAATTCCATTCCATTCTTCATTTACAGACAGCAATCATTTCCAAGAAGGCTCAGAGAGCAGTGATTTTCATTCATGAAAATTTACAAAGTGGACATCCTCGTGTCAAAGGTCAATCAATGGTAGAGGTAAAGCATTCTTAGTTTCAAAGATTTTGTTTTCATCCTCACCTTGTTCACAAATAATTCATAAAATATATATTGTTTGGCCTAAGTTGCTGCATTTAGTGTGTTTCAGTATTTAAAGAGGGACTCCCATAATGTTAACTGTGCTTGCCTTGGTATCAAAGACAATGTTGCTCTACTGTATACTAAGGTGTGTAGTTTTACCAGAGCAACTAGTATGTATTGCTAGTCAATACTGGACATAGCCAATTTTGTCGTCCTAAGCTGGTTTAAGATTTGATTGTCAATCATTCTTTCAGCGTGTGTCCAGGCTCTGACCATCAGAAGTGACTTCTCATAGAAACCAATATTCAAAGATAATCACTTTTCCTTTCAATTAACTGGTGACAATTATTATAGCCAGTACTATAGATCATCACTACTTCATTCTCATCTGGGTAAAATTCAACCTTGAAAAGCAGAGGGGTAACATTATACATATTGTGTGTATCCACACACCTGTGCCTGTGAGGATCAGATAATTTTATCATTTTTCTCTTAAACTTGATGTACACATATAAATATTTATTTTGTGATTTAAACAGCATTGATGTATGATCCTACTTGCTATAATATAGTATTTTTTTAAAAAATTACATGTCCAGCTTATGACAGACACTAGATAGTATGATTTACACGTGCACATCAACTTTATATTCCCTGTATTGTATTGTACCTTGTCCACAACAAGGGAAGTGACATATCTTTCTACTTCTCTGAAGTATTTTATGATTGTCTTCAAGTAGAGTCTAGACTCTTTTCAAGGCAATCCAACTGACATGTCATATAGTGGTTTCAATTAAAGTTTACCAATCATTTATTGTTAAAAAAACGCCTCAAATTTAGTTTGATACACATTGACTTTTGTCTGCATTGAACTGATGTAAGGTATTTGCTCTTTGCTTTCAGGCATCAGTAAAGTTACAATCCATCACACTAGAGTCAAATGATGATAGAGTACTACAGTGCTGTTTACAGTACCAAGAAAAAGGTAGAGACTTCAAATTCTTACTCAGGCTGACAAACTTTCATAATTTGCTCTGTGTTCAAAGTTATCCATGATCATCCAATGTATTAGATGTTGAAAGGCCTGACTGCTGTGATCACAGTGAATGCAGAGCAATGATACAGATGTCCAGGCCAAGTCCTCATAAAGTTTTACAGTTCACAACCTCAGCTCACACATTATTGCATATCTTACATCCAACCAGGTATGTAAGGGTAGCTCAAACCCTTAACTGGGACCGCCAACTGGGACTCCCAGTTGGCTTAAAATGCACTCTGGGACCGGTCCCAGTTCGCTTCTGGGACCGGTCCCAGAGGCGAACTGGGACTGGTCCCAGTTGGCCTCTGGGACCGGTCCCAGTTGGCTTCCAGGACCAGTCCAAGTTGACTTCAAAATTAACTCTAGGACTGCGGCCGCGGTCCTAGTTGGCTTCCAGGATCAGTCCCAGTACACTCCAGGGACACATCCAATTTGTGAACTAGGACCACTATGAAAAAAACCCAGTTACAGTTACTGCTAACAATCTGTTAATGTTTTCATCTTTTTACCCTGCCATAATCGTAGGTATACGCGACATTTAATAGATCCCAACTATTAAAGGCCAAAGTAATTTTATTCTTTGTTTTGCATCTGTGTGCACATATACTAGGGTTTTTTCTACTGCCAATGGCTTGAATAGGATTTTACTGAGTAGCTTTCCTGTTTACAAAATTTCACATCTTGTAGTATAACTTGTGATGATCACGATGAAAGGAAGTTTCTGATGATTTTTGTATAGACACTTATGTTGTTACATGGAAATAATCAAGAAAATATAACGTGTGTTTTGATTTTCTTGTATGTGTTTTAGTACTGCCTTCCCCCTCATGTTTCGAAACATTTGAGTGGGCGCTAAACAAAGATTTTGATTACTTTGGCCTTACGATGTACTCATTCTTAGCACAAGTAAGTCCTGTGCTATGGTGTGTGTTGAAATCTTACTGCACGGATCACGTTGATAGAGAGACTGTGTACTGAATCAGATGAAAAAAGAGATGGAAATAACTGTGCAAGACTAGCAATTAACTCATCAAGGCTTTCATTACATTAAAAACAGCAAACAAAACATTTAACGAAAAAACCCGCTGTGTTTTATTAGGAATAGAATTGCAATTCACTTGCAGTATATGACTGATATCCTAATTTGGACCTAGTTATATTTCTGAACAGATAGACATAAAAAGGAGAGGGGCAACCATTAGTGTGTGCATGTACAGGTAGTGGTACAGCAGAATCATTTCATTGTTATACGAGGAAAAAATAGACATCAATGAGGTGATAATAGTCCCATTACATTTTAAGACAAAGGGTTTTGAATATACAAGTCAACAACATGCACTGCTTCAAAACTTCATTGACAGCTAGTAGCTATATGTAGTATATGCTGTCTCAGTGTTTTCTATTTCAGTCTGTATGTCTGTCATAGCTCTATGGAGCTACAAGTCCCAGAATTGAAATGAGACCTGACTGTCCTAGATGAAACAGGGAGATGTTAGCTTTCCCACACAAAAAACATACATACTTTTCACAACAGCACAGAGAATATGAATAACACAAGTGCATACAATTGCTACAAAAGGCATACAGTGGGATGGGAAACTTCTTTCCCATTAATATTATGGTTTCGTCATTACAGCATGGAGGTACCTTACCTCCATGGTACAGTTCATTCGATACAAGTGTGTTTCCCCACAATCATAATGGTCCCAGTTACGTCGAGCTAGTACGCTTCTGGGACCGGTCCCAATTCGCTTCTGGGACCAGTCCTAGAGGCCAACTGGGACCGGTCCCAGTTCGCTTCTGGGACCGGTCCCAGAAGCAAACTGGGACCGGTCCCAGAGTGCATTTTAAGCCAACTAGGAGTCCCAGTTGGCGGTCCCAGTTGGGGGTTTGAGCTACCCTTACATACCTCATCCAACACCTGTCAGTAATTGTTTGCAATCACTGTCTGTCAGTTACCAAGCCGGCTATATCTTCCATGCCAATGCCACAACTCTACAACCATGCATTTTAACCTCAAGTACTCTAATAATTACATCATAAAATTGCCCACTGTACCCACTTTCTTTAAGTGTCACTGTTCTAGTATCAGAAGCAGAAATGCTACTATGATTGCAGCCAACAAACACACAGCGTTTGGTAGAAAGCCAAAAATACTACCGTAGATTGTGATTATCACAGCTTACATGAACATAATTTAAATCTGAAAAATGTCATGGTGTACTATTTTGAATTTGTGTTGAAGTTCAAAAATTCAGTAAAGTTTGACGGGGTTGTCAAGGTCTTTATGGTGAATGTAGTAGCATGTTTGCTGGTTGACGGTAAAACGCTGAATTTGCTTCCGTACCACTATGACATCATACATCCCTGCCATGGCAGGTACAGTACATGTCCTGAGTAACACATTACCTTGCCTTGAGTTCATTCAGAGTGCAAGTGTCTTTATTGAAAGCAACGCTATATGATGCGTTTCTATGCCATTGTGCAAATTTGATGTCACTGTCTTGTCTTGGAATTAATAATCTTTTTGATTTCCCCAGCAAGGCTCATGCCATCACAAACTAACCAACATCCTTGTCTAGATTCTCAAAATCATCAATTTTGTGTGAAACTCTCAGTTGTTGTGACAACCTTTGAACACTGACAGTTTCATAAACATTTATTTTCATTCTAACAGTTCTATCAAGCAGGCTTGTAATCATATTTGATTAAGAATATTAAGCTCTTTGTCCAGACAGAGGTGTTGACAGATTCTGTATTTTACAGTGAATGGTGCTACTGTTGTGTTATTCAGTGATGATAAAAATCTATGCAGCAAAGCTATAGTATCCAGTGTGCCCGCATTCACAAAGAAGGTAACTTTTAAATCATTATATCTTCATATGAAAGAGACAAAGTCACTCATTTTCCACAATTTTCTCATGAATTTTGTTTGGTATTTTTTATAAACAAATCAAGAATGGTTATCTGCAAGCTATACTCATTTTCATGAAACTCCGGCTTGCGGTATTCTCTTTGGCCGTCTCTGTAAAAACCCAAAAGTAAAAACCCCCAGTACAGAGCTTGCACTGTCTTATCATGGGATTCTGTCATACTTTTTCAATTTGATAACTTGATAAGTCTGATGTCACTACAATCAAGATGACTTGTTTACTCCATACCTAAATCATGTTCAAAGATTACCTTGATATGAAATATGGAGGCTTTCTCTCATGGTTTGCATTACATCAAAACAGATTTCTTTTATACCAGTCAGCATTGTATTTTCATTTGCATTAGTTGGTATAATACTATTTCACTTCACATTTTACTTAAGACCTTGGTTGATGGACTTGAAGATTTACTTGAGATCAACCCTCAGCAACCACCCCCACCCCCACCCCCACCAAGGCCAACACCACCATCTAGAACAACACTGCCATTAACCAGGGTAATGCCAAAACCCATGACAACACTGCCACGACCCAGAGCTACCCCGACACCACCTAGACCACCACATTCCATCCAGGCTACTCAGGTGAAAACAGTGTGTCGTCCTGCTAGCCAGTCTGAAAGTACAACTTTGAAGCAAAGAGATCAAGAGAAAGTTATTAAAGCTAAGGTGAAATACAATTTTGTTTCATTTATTATCTTACAAATGTGTGTAAGCATACGTATTTCCACCTAGTTGACTTGGTCTGTTCTAATAGTTTTAGTCCATAAAAATCATGTTTACAGTATCTGTGATTACAGGGGCATTCAAATGTTCAATTTTTTGTTAAGATGCACCAAATTGGACATATTGTGCTTCTGAGTTTTAATGAACTTGACCTGATGATAAAATGTGAACTTGGCAGGAAAAGGGTTGATGTTGTACTGTTACAAAGAGACTTGTTTGGCAAGATTTTGCAAACATAATATTATAACCTAGTCAGAAGACTCAGTAAAATTTACTTACAATACACCCATCTCTGTACAGTTTCATCATTGGAACTTGACTGTCACAGCATTTAGTAATATCTTTCATCAGAAAAGTAATTTTGCTGACAGTATAGATTTAGTACACTTTCCTATAACCCTTCCATATTTGAGCTAAACTAGGGTAGGGGCTTATACACTGTCAGATGTACAACATTTTACAAAAATCCTCCAAAATTAGTGAAGGGGCTTGTACATGAGCAAGGGGTTATACTCCTATGACTATGGTAGTATTTCTGTATATGCAGTTCTGAAAAGTATCTTTCAAAATGATTGTTGTGATCACATTGTTGTTAACTTTTTATAAATATTATGAAATTTACCACAAGTACTTGTAGGTCTTTGTCTTGTAAACAGTATGCATATATTGTATATTCCAGGCTGATGAACATCTTTGTAAGTTGAGGACAGTGTTACGAGATGCATTATCTGTTGCTTTAGTCATGGAAATGAAGACAATTTATGGAGAACTTTGGTAAGTCAAATTATCTGGAATATCTTTTGTGATCATCAAGATAGAGCCAAAAAAATCCCTGTTGTCAGTGTTCAACTTCTGCAAAATTGGTTCATTATTGACCTCCAATGGGTTTTTGCTTGAAACTTATAGCTGATTGAAACTCTCTAAATACTTTGTTCAATGTCAAAATATATGAGCATAATCCTTCAACTGAAAGTTTTGTAAATATAACATACATATTTCAAGTTTCCTATCTGCCCTCTCTTCAGATAAGACAACTGTGTCTTTCATATGTTTTACTGTTTTTTAAACAAATTCAGGAAATCAGATCTTTTATTGAATATTTGTGTTTTATAATCAAAATGAAATATACAATGTGAAAATTTCACAATTGTTAGCAATTTAGGATAGTTTACCTAGGCTCCACAATAGAATAATTGCTGGGTACTGTAAAATATGGCAGTGTTTTACTTTACTTTCTAAAAGTATCACATTGTTTTCATGAAATCTTGAGCAATATGCAAAGCTATAGCAGCTTTTCTATTTGTTTCTGATTTGATGCTGTGGACAACAAAATTGCAACTTACTCAGAGGATGTGAACCGTTATAATGATATTATCAAAATATGATTGTTTCCACAGGCAGGACATAATATTTGTCAAACCTCCCTGGACTTTGAACGATATCCTTCAATGCTACAACAAGTAAGTTGTGTTTCATCTTAAAGCATGGTATTTATACCGTACTCGTCCGAGTATAAGCCCCTGGTTCGGCATCACTAAACAGCTGTAAAACTAGGGGAGGGCAGGTATTTCGAGGTATCAAAAACGGAGGAGTGAGGGACATAGTGCGAGACACGCAAACTGCAATTTATCGCACTCTGAGGGACGTCCCGCACTGTGTAAAATATTGGACTCTGAGGGAACGTCCCGCAGAGAGTTAAAAACTGGACTCTGAGGGACGGGCGCCCCCAACGATGTGCATTGGTATAGCACAAAATCACGATCGGGCCCATGGAGATCGGGCTTACTAAACATTGCGCTGCAGGTCGCTGAAACTGCATGTACTACCACAGGGGACTGTCTAAATGTCTGTCCCCAGGGGTGGGTAGGTGTTTCGTTGTATCGCTAATAAAGATATATTCTACCAACCTTTGGTGTTTCGGTCTTACTTAGCACTGCCCTTGACAATCTTGCGTATACGTTTTATCAACATGCTGGGTCTATTATCTGATGAGTTTGAGTGCCCAATTAGCCAAAGTAATCAAGGGTAAATTACAAATCTGTGGACGCTCTCAACAGATTATCACCGGATTATGTCCGTGACGCTTTTGCTTCCAAATAGACATATTGAAATGCACAGGGAACTTCGCGGTATGGTAATTATATGAATTTTACCGTGAAGAAAATCTTTGACTTTAAACTGGCCGTACAACCAACAAAAAACATGGCGGAGCAATGATACCGACTTCAGAGACTTTTTTTTTCATTGCGACCGCTGGTGAGAGCGAGTCGTCGAATTTTTCCCACTGGCTATTTGGCTTTGAATTTCCAATTGCCATCATGTGCTAAGTTAAAGCTAAAAACAAGACAGGCGTTCTCTGTAAATCAATAAGCCTTTTGAATATGAAAAAAATCGGACATCTGAACCTCAACACGCAGCTTGAAAGTTGTTCTCCGAATCAGGTCAGGGACATCGGCCCGGGACATCGGTTAGGCCGGATTTCACGTAGTAGCTATGGAAACCGACGGCTCGTTCGTTGTAAGAAAGCATGCGATGTACGTCCCATGCTCCCTTGGGCCGTGGACTTTCGCCGTATCGCCTCTACAACACTGTCTATTACCTAACCATGCTAACAATCACACGATAGTTCAGTAACATATGTCTTTATTAATCTACTGATCATCGACCGTCGAAAACTTCAAAAACAATGGTCGCGGTCACGGATTCAAAGACATTCACAAGAAGACACTATCAATAAGTGGCGCGCAGAATTATTTTTACTGGTTTTGAGAACTTCTGAAATACCGGTAACTTGTAATCTCACATTAAACCGATATTGTATACCTATCACCGTCGAAGTTTATGTCTTTCACTGTAGAGTTCTTTTTATCCAAAACACATATCCAGAAGAGTCCCACAGAGCAGTCAAATGAAAGGATAATTGCTTCAAACGAATGAAATTGCACGAAAGAATGAAAATCAACAGCACATTCCGGAAGTGATTGAAAACAATAGCGCTTGTGAATATGACTATTCTATTTGAGTAACAGGGACGGAAAGCACAGAACTGTAAAAGTACTGGAAAAACATGCCGTTTTTCTCGCAATTTTAGCAACTGTAACGACCCTTTATTCTTTACTAATACCTTTCCATAATTGAACAATTCCCTTTTCTGACCCAAGAAATCATATTTCAGGATTTCTGTTGCAATATCTCAATGGCATAGGCACTATCTAAAGGGGACTTTTTGACTTCTGTAAATTGTGAAAATTTTAAAACACAAGACAGGAGTCAATAAACTAGAACTAGTGTAAAAATCAATATATTATTCTCTCAATTTGTCCCAAGGCATTTATTTCCATGATGAATGGAGGCAACACTGGTAAACAGATTGTACATGTAGCCTACCTTTGATCAGCAAGCAGTTCTACATATTAGGGCTTACACACACAGTGTACGATGATGTACAGAACTTTAAAAAAGTACTCTGCTGGGAACGAGCAGGTGTTTACACTATAATGGGCGCAGGAAAACAATGGTCACGTCTATAGGTTCAAGGACGTTCACGGGGAGACACGATGACAAAGAGTGTCGTAAAATTGCTTTATATACTAGTTTTAAGAACATACAATATCTGGTCATCGGTGTACCGCTACCTGTGAATCGAAACGACAAGTGTAGGCCTATAGATTCGAAAATTTATGGGAGAGACACCAAGACTGAGGCCGACGTAGCACAACAAACTATTCCGAATTGTGCGTCCGTGTTTAATATAGACATCTCTGTAGGTGATTCTGGTTTCTCAATCGAATCAAAAGTCCGACATTGAC
>LD348475.1:198102-213707 GCA_001465055.1 Ptychodera flava | reverse complement strand
GTGAGTTTGTGTACATGAGACACAGCTAAGTCTGTAGAGAGGTTAAGTCAACCAATTAAACGGTGTGTAAGAGAAATCTCTGATGAATCACATTACCATCAGACCTACCAATAGGATTGCAATTGCCTCATAACCTATAATTGAAACGTGACATATATCCCAGCTTGTTCTTATTCAAATCAAGGGGATTTCCCCGGCCGGGCGCCCTATGGTCGTTGTGAAATGAGAATGTATAAGCCACAAGACATCGCCCTAAACATTCCATTCCTAAGTATGGCGTCGACATTATTGGCAATTTGTTTCTCACGGATCCTATTCCTGGATAACTTATATTTGCTGAGTCCTCCGACTAGAAAAAAATTACCTGTGTTTGCAGAGTCCTGCGACTAGAAGGTAAATTAGCTATTGCGAATTTTCACTATCGACGCAGTCACACAAACTAAATGGTAAGTGCCACGATTTGTGACGCAGTTGGTGTGTGCTTATGTCAAGTACAGTAGTATAATTGTACACCATCCAATCATTATTTTATGTTCCTCTTTTACACCGTGCTTTTTCAGCGTGCTAACATAAAACATTATGATTTTTACCAGCTTTATCTATAAAATTACTTGATTGACTGAGCAAAATTTCACTATGAAAACAAAAGGCTAACACCACGTTAAGAGTCTATGTCAACAGACACTGATATGAGAACCATTGATTGCGGACTGTGGCTTCCAGAAAATTACACTCTGCACGTCAAAGCTGTTCTTATAAGAATTATTGTTGAATTGACGAGGTGCAAACGGTAAGCAAACCAACTGTAGGATGGTGTTGTTGACATTTATACAATGCAATATGCTATCTGTATTTCAGCAGCAAGGCAGCCGGTGTGTCTATTTCTTACTAGTTATACCTTGGTTTAGCCGTTTATCATATATATGTTTTTCCTTTTTTGCAAAACAATTAATTTCAAAATGGCAAATTCAAAATATTCCTTTCAGAATTGCGCCACTTTTTCATAAAATACTATCTTTTAAAATCGAATTCCCTTTAATTTTTTTATTTAAAAAATGAGATGAAGTAAACAATCAATCAATCTCAAACAAAAGTTTTTGTCTGAAGAAGCCGGGAGTGCTATTGTTCGTAAAATTTTCTTATTATTTGTTTGACCTTAGGGCATGGCGTTTTGTATGAACAAGTGTGTAAAAGACAGCCAATACCTTTGACTGCCACAAATGTTTGTTCAGTATCTGGTGTACACGCCTCTCTGTTTGGATAGTTTAGGTTTTCGTTTCGACTGCCTTAACGGTTTCAAAGATCGACATAGTTTCCTGGGTAATTTCCTACACTTCGCTCTGCTTGTCTGTACAGCCAGTTCGCGATATCTGTAGAAGGGTATGTTGTCGTTCATAACGTTACCCCTGCCTTCAACACCAGCCAAAGTGACAATATGGTACGCGCAGCATATCGGGCGTTGGCACAAGTTCTGATTTATGTCGTGGTTGTGATCTTGAAATTGCAGTTTCCTTGATATTTTCAAGACAATATTATCGCTTAAGCCAGTATGGCGGGAATGTCTATGTATCCACCAATACACAACATGCTTTGCTGTCTCTAAAAAGCTAGACTTATCCTTCTCCAATGTGGTGTAGTATTCCATACAGTTTGTTGGGGATAATTTTGAGCAAAATGCTATCAGAAGTGACTTCAGTGTCCCCTCTTTCAATTTTAGACAGTCTGCTGCCTGGAGAACGTGCACAATATTTCTCGAAAGTACTTTGAACATATCATAGTAAATAAAATTGAAGAGCGAACGTAAAGTACTCGCTTTTAGTGCTCTTTCTACGTGCTGTTTTATCTCACTGTCGTTCATATGACGATTTGAGAACACGGTCGAAAAATACCCGAAATGAGCCTTAAGTGTTTGCTTGTCTACCCTAAAACAAAGGCCCCGCTTCACGATGCTGTAGTCTGGTTTTGGCGAGTAGATCAACTCTTTTCGTGTAACGAACATCGCGGCTGGCTCTATTTCCTCATTTAGTGACTTGTATGCTGAGTCCAAAGATCAAACAGTCTCTAATGTGTTCTGATGTCCTTGGTGATAATAGCCCTGCGTACGTGCCTGTATGTGCGATCTGTAAAAAATGCATAAAACGCCTAGTGAAATATGTGAATATAGATTGTGAAACAAACTGATTACAAGCTGTATATCCACATGGAATTCCCATCAACGTTGCCAGGGAACAAATAATGCCTTATATGTTCAGTTGCTGATATTGATTGTGTTCCATGGACATGTATAGTATGTAAACACCCTCAGCAACGCTGAACATGAATATTGTGTGTGACTAACGCAGTCAAACGATCGCTGGGGTTAAAGGGCGGACTGCTACCGGCGTATTATAACTGGAATAGAATCTAGGAATCTCTGGAAACTGTCCTGCCACAGCTTTGATTACATGAAATGTAATGTAATTTATACGATACCTTAACGTACGCTATACAGCCAAGAAACCATACATTTCACTATTCTACCCAGCTCCTTCGTGCCCAAGCGCCGGGTATAATTCTGACATAGGACTCTGGTTTCTACAGATGAGGGCTCTGTGTGTGATCGAAGTATATCTGAAACAAATAAGATATGTATCTTCTGAGAAAAGAACATATAGATTCCAGGTGACATATCTTGTCGAATGACTGACTTAATTTCCGGCAATCCAATGATCGATTCTGGCCAGACGAGCTTGAAACCACAACCGTTCGCTGGTTTGTGCAAACGCGTGTAACAGCGCATGTGCAGAAAGGGACTATGTGATCTGAGGAGGGCGCTGTGACTAGTACCTGGGAAATGGAAAATCGACATTTTCACCTTAAAATTTTGTGATCTGCCTGTCTTTGGCTTGTTGATGTTTACATTGAATGTGGGTCTTGAAAAACATTGATATCCTAAAGTAATCGCTTACGCGCAAGGGACCGTCTCAGATTGTCGCACAGGTTCAAGAAACGAAATTCATTTGTTAAGATTAAAACCCCCTCCCCTAAATGAAAGTTCAAAAGTGCAAAAAGTTGATACCTGCCTCAGAGTGCAATGTAACATTTTGTTATAGCCACTGAAGTATATGGCTCATTACAATGTCAAGTATAATCGATCAAATTTGAGTACTAATGGGACGTTTTACCGAACAGAAGAGTCACTTTATTTTACATCCCCGTTTTTACATTTCATGACTTTCCTTTTTTCTTGTTCCTTTTTCTTTTTGCTATAGTCAGTCACATTTGTTTTCAGCTTTACGTCGTCAAACTTCTATCCCTTTTCCAATCTTGCTCTACATCTCTGTTTTTAGTTGTCGACAAGTCAAATCATGCAGGCTTCCACAAACATTTCGTAGTCATTAATGGTACTTTTCGAAGATTTTTTCAGGCATTAACTGGTTTACCAAATAGAGTTATTTGTCCTGGTATATGGGGTGCCTTTTTCGACATTTTAACTGACAATTATGCGTCTCGTGAAGACTGTAGTAGTCAGAGCTGTTTCGTCAAAACAGTGAGAGCGAAATGACCATGTGTGGCTATAGCAAGCACATGTTTACGACATCTTAAAGATACTTTTTAATCTTATTTACAATTCGTTGAGTGAAATGTTTAGGAGAAAGTGTTAATGTGTTTTGGACACGAATGCATTGGAAAAAGTTACTGTAAAATTTGTTGGCATACTCGAGTGTGCAGGGTTTGTTTATATTTACATACAATTTAAAAGTGCGAAAGTGAAGCTCACTAATTAAATGGAGGTCAACATCCCCCCAGTAAACGAACGGATTTCGCTTTATTAAACTTATGCGATAATCTGAGGCGGTCCCTCATGTAACATTAAATAAACTTCGAATCTTTCAACAATCACTGTGTAACACAGATTTACTGCGGTCGTTTCCTCGGAAACCGGCCAGCACGACAAAAATGTAGCGTTACAATTATGCAGCAGCCCTATTTGTGATAACGTCTAAACGTGATCTTCTACATTCATTTTGATATTAGTATGCTGATACTGGCAAGTTAATAGGTGTTAATGATTTTATCACGGTGGTCTTCGTTCGTGCAAGGTAAAAGCGAAGCAAAATTATACAGTCTCACCCTAAACATAGTGTGCTCGATAGGTTGAAAATGCTTGGTTTAATGTGAACAACGGGTATGTGAATCTTTTTACGTGGGTGAATTATTGTGTGGCACATTTTTTTTATTCATATTAGAAAGAGGAGAGTCAGAGCGTGCAATTTCATCATCGGGCGTGCAACATGGTAAAAGAGGGATATACTTAATTACTTGGTCATATCGAAATAAATCTAAAGCAAGAGGTGGCCTATGGTGTCCATTCAGTGAGACCAAAGAGTTTTACATTACAGCTTCTATCTCAAGTAACATATTCACTGGCACATGACATTCCCTCTCTCTCTCTCTCTCTCTCTCTCTCTCTCTCTCTCTCTCTCTCTCTCTCTCTCAATTAATAAACCTTTTTGACTTAGTGTGTAGTTGACCCCTCTTTGAAAATAACATAGCCTTGGCTGAATGAAGAGTTTTGTTTTGATTTAAGTAATTTCAAGAAACTTGGTCTCAATCTGTAACTGTGTATTGCGTATGAATTCACTTGGAAACGAATAAATAATGAATCAGGTTTCTCGGCTCCATACTATTTGTTTGATTGCAGCTAATTCAAAACTAATCAAAGCATTGAATACATTGGTAAACTTGGCTTCAATAGGCCTAGTAATAATTCTAGCGACTAGCATTATCGTCAATTTACAATAAAAAATCAACTAAAACTATACTTAATTGGTGACTTCACAAGCCTTGCATACAAAATAACGCAACGTTCTTGTGAAAGATTTAACATTCCCTTGAAGTCAATAATTTCTATATACCTGTGTGCAACCACTCACTGCCTCCTCCAAAAATGGTGGAGAATCCGGGTTTATATCACGGAACTATTAGTAAGTCTTCTTTGAAGAGGACTCTCGTCTATATCATTTAATGACGACAATGTATCTACAACTATATGATGTGATGCTACAAATTGAATGAATATGACGTACCTTCGATGCTATCCTACATTACCATTTCTCATTAACATATAACTTTATTATTCCATAGTATTATTACAGGGTGGCATTATATTGAATGACTAAGTCTTTACCATTGTAAAACGAAACCAGAGAAACAGAGATATAATAATTCTATGGTACATTTTGTCGATGAAAATATTAACGTGACTTTATGTTGTCACAGCGGGCAAACATGACTTTATAATAACCACAACACGGATATGGCACACTCAGATCATTCGAAGCAAGTGGTTTCAAGCTTTACGGTGTGAAAGCCTCTTATCTATTCACCTTCAAGGTAGTTACATCAAATCAATTGAGAATACACTTCTCAAACTGTCATTTAATAACTATATCAGCTAGGGTAGAACATAAAGATAATATTATATGTATCTTAATTGGTTAATTATTATAATAGTATTGAGTAATGTTACATGAAAATGTTGACATAATGAAATAGATTTCACTTTTTAGGTTGAACTTATGAGCCTTCTGACTCTGAACTACTTTTTAATGGGATGCAGAATCTACGATTAAATGTCCACAAGATGATACTTTGTGCATTTTGAGTTTTAGTTAAGTTCATTGTCGGACCAGACTTATCACCAACAGCAAGCATTGTCGAGCATAGCTGAAGGACCGTCTCAGTCAAAAACATTTTATGCTTTACAATAAGCCATTTAAATCTTATTTGACTATATTATGACTCATTTATGAACAAGGACAATCTTATATGTGTGCCTCAAATTAATAGTGTAGTCGCCGGGAAACCGAGAATTTTTTAAGTGGAATTTTATTCCACCGACTGTATTTCATGACCATAACAAAATTTTAAAGTATTCAAAGTAAAGAAGGAAATTAAAGTCCTAGAGTAAACAGACCACCTGGAACTAGCGCAGTCACCGACTAGATAATCTGAACACTTGCTTCCCGCACACAGTAATTCAGTAACGCGTGTGAGACATTCTATCTCTGTTAATTATGGTGTGACATGGCATTATTCGTTATTGTATTGATGGAAGTCACTCGTTTTTTTGGACGTCAAGTCATCAAGATTGTGCTGAATTACATACAAATCATCGATTTTTCCCGCAAACTTTACTTTTTCGCTAACACCACACCTTAGACAACAACCAGCATTGTGCAAGCCTCAGTTAACATTGATGGTGCATCTCCGATGCAGTTATTCGGTGATTGAACCTCAGAGCATATACCTTGAGCATTCCTTTTGCATGGGAAAATTTAATCGCCTGCTACCACAATTACATGTTGATGACAGTGAGGGCCGATGACCATGGAAGTGCCTATTGCCGCCGCAAATATGTTCCTGAAATTCTTGTGAATCGTAGGTGAATGTTGGCCTATAGATATAATATCATCCATTTGAACATTATGGGGAACAAGTGAGGGAATAACATGTTTTAAAATCACTGAACATTTTATCTCATTTCATTTTACATTTTGAACAACCGAAGCGTTTCAGTGATCCTTGACGACAACATTTTCCCATGCTTTGATGGCCAGGGGTTCACCAAGCTTATGCCGATGTTGAGGAACACAACCATGACAACGCGAATATTTGGATATGTTAAAATTTATTTTACAATGTGTAAAACCGCGTCGATTACTGCACGTAATGGGGGAAATAAAATGCCCTGACTCAGCCTACCTATAAAACGAAACAACTTTGTCCACCGAGAAACCTGGAACCCACTCATAATGTGTACGTAATAATAAAATCTGGAGGAAATGGTAAGAGGTTAAAATACACACAGGTGTCTAGACAAATCAACTGTATATTCCAATCCATGAAAATCTTAACAAATCTACTGCATAACAGTGCTGGATGAGATTAGAAAAGGCACCACTGAAAACAAATTCACGCTTATATCGGAAGAATAGGAAGGTTGCGATTGATTAAAATCTTATTCAATCATTTCCCTTCAAACAATAAGCATGGCAGACATCAATGCATACAGTAAATTATATTTCGGCATGGCTATAATAAGCACATCTGACTGTCGCATCCGTCGTATATTAGATTAACGCTTAAAGTAAGCGTGAAGCATGTACTGGAGACGTTCATTACGATGACGTGACAAGCCATACGGAAATGGGACGCTAGTTTCTTTGACCAAAACCAAGTTCAGTGAAGTTGTGAATGCAAACGAGTGCGAAATAAATCTTACAGTGTTATCCTCTTACATTGCTTAGAGTATGCACAAGCATGTCGTAAAGCCTGTACAAGGTGAAACGTTCTGTAACGTCTTGGGCTCTTCATCGGATCCATAAAAAAACAAAGCATTGCATTAGTGTTTTCCTGAGGGCGCAAATACTAGTCTTTGTGCAGACAAATCTGATTCGGTCGTGTGCGGGCGCGCCTTGACTGTGGCCAAAACCGAAGCTGGTAGAGAAGGTGTAGGTTAGCCTTTCGTAAACAGAATTTTGCGAGAACTTTATTCATGCACGCAATCTAATCGAGTTTGTCAATTGTATTTTGGTTGACAAAAATGACAACAAAGCTTGCACAGAGCACTGTCAAGATCAGTGTATTCAAGACCGTATTGTGTATATTTGTCAAGTGGACAAAGATTTTTCTTGTAGGCATCTTATTCACGATTGTTTAACGAGGAGCAATGATGTACAACTTGAACAGTTCCATCAACTTGAAACAGAGGCTAGACATGGTACAAGTCTGTGAACAAAAGATTTAGTGAATGCTGTGTATAAGAATAATCGAGAGTTCTTTTGGTTTTTTGTTGTTGTTTTGTTTTAACTCGACTACCATGGTAGTTGAGTTACCGCGAGATCGGGGATAATATACATTTTCTGCCCGTAGCGTTTATTCCAAGCATGTGCACATGGACTTTTAATAGTGTTTACCTCTCACAAATACCCGGATAAGCTTGCTCTTGACAACTCAATGGTGACGGCGTTGGAACGTACTGTGGTCACAGTGGAAAACGAAAAGGGATGAGAAAATTGGAATGACAACGCACGGCAAATTCTATACGGTCATTTGCAGATGTTTGCCTACTACATAGATTATATGCTGCCATTAACATTGTTTTTGATAAGTTTCAATTAACATGTTCCACAAGACCGGTTACCAATATTTACATGCATGGAATGCCAAACTCTCGCCGACATTCGCAGTGAATTGGAAGTACAAACTGCATTTCAAAAAAGTGTCGTTGTGTGAATATCATTAAAATCAATAACACTGCCCTTGAAAGAGCGGAGGAAATTGACAACTGTTGTTTTATTGCGTATTTAAAAACTATATCTGAGCACTTTGTCACATAAACAGATAATGCTGAGGTTGAAGAGTTGACTTCTAATTTTGCGATGGTGAGTCTTTGATGGCTAAATGACACAGTATCTAATTAATATGGTCTGCGACCTGAACTCTGGAAGATTGATACGCAGGACATCGTGAGTTGTATCGGTGAAGCAGCTCGGCACAATGCGCTCAGTATTGAGGGGAGAGAGAGAGAGAGAGAGAGAGAGAGAGAGAGAGAGAGAGAGAGAGAGAGTACGTAAAAGCCAGTGAATTCAAATCAATGTACATTTCGAAACATTTAGCAAAACATTAGTTTGCACCAGAGTCTGGCAATATACTTAATTCTATTAGATCGTAAATATCACTCACTATTATCGTAGTCGCTGTTGGGCGTTGATGAGCGTTATAAAATTGGTAACAGATCCGTCAAATTTTAATATTGTCCCTTTCAGCGACTTAGTTAAGCATCGATTCCGTGCCCAGGTAAGCTTTGGTCGTTCTATCATTTGAAATGTAGTTTTGATAGATCATTTTAGTTTGTTGTACTCAGACCCGGGCGTGTCAACGTGTTAGAGAAAACCCCGGGGGGGGGTAAGAAATGTGTTTGGAATTCGAGACATGGTAGACCTTCGCTCTAAAACGGGTTCGTTTTGCCCATAGACCCTCGAGAAAAACGAGGGTCTATGATTTGCCTTAGTTATCACTTAAACCATTCCGAAGTCTGACTTGCTTGAATTGAGCACGCCTGTCATCCTGGAATGTGACATGGTGCTATATTGAAATTTCCGAGCTAAAGATATGCTAATTTACTTAATTTAACTGTATTTAATTATTTACCTGTACTTGTTCTGCAGCTACGTAATAAATTAAGTGGTGTAATGTATTGGAAGAAAGCTGAGCTCTTCAATATGTGTTTTTTTTATTCATGTCAGCACAAAAGAGTGAATCTTGTAATATAATTATTCCGTTACTATGTGTCAGCGAAATTGGAGTGTGGCAATCTTTCCTGTCACCAAGCGCTACATATCGGCAAACTGCAATTCCAACCTTCATACTTTCCCCATAGAAATATCTAGGGACCGTGAAACATGGCGACATGACTTACAAAGGATTAGTTGAAGTGAACGTCGACAGAGGCGAGGCGATCTACTGGACCGGCTACACCGTTCCTGGGGACGGTTCTGAGTCAAAGACCGGATTGTATGCCCCATATACTGTGCGGGATTTCAACAAGGTATTCATTTCAACATTAACAAATAGCCAACCTCAGCGAGGAATTCAGCTTCATGCTACATGGGATTATATAGATACTATTATACTGTTAGAGTCGACACACCGGAACAAATGTCCTGTAACCAATATATCAAACAGGAAGTAAATTTCATTCTGTGTTAATCGCGTGCCTTTGGCTAAACTTATCCACCGAATTTAAAAATTTTACACGACTTCGCCTCTATCACAGTGATCTCTCTCGTTTTATTTCACTTAAAACTCTGAGCGATTATACTATTCGAGTTTGCGACAGACGATTACGCGCCAAAAATAAAACTGAGGTTTTGTCGACTGTGAGGAACGTTCCGAAACCCTATCGAACTCAAAGCCGCGTCTCACTTTGTGATTATCAAGGGTAATATTTTATGGACGCGCGCTACCTCGTTGTTGGCTCTTTTAATGCAATAACCTCGTTCAATACAGAAGGTGGACGCACTTGTCGATGAAGAGAATGGTGTTTGCTATCTTTCTATGTACGACGCGAACGACGAGATCAGCCCCGTGGATTTGAAGATTGACATGGAATCGTCATCGGTATGATTTTGTGTTCAATGCACAATTTTAATCGACTCAATCATCTGTCTGTCTGTCTGTCTGTCTGTCTGTCTGTCTGTATGTATGTATGTATGTATGCATGCACAAGTTATTAATCGTAACCAGACGAAAATGACTAATTTAACGTGCAAAGTAGACGAAACATCAATGCCGTTTGTATCAGTTCATAATGGACTGATCTGGTTCAGCAGGTGGTTTTACAAATAGGTTTTTATGACCAACACGATTGGAACTAATTCGCCATATTTGGATGGTGAAGTAATGCCGATTTAGTCTGCAAATGTAACCTCATCTGCTTTCTTTTTAAGTTACACATTTGTTTTTGAGAGAAATTTGTAATATTACACGATTCAGCTGTAGGCCACCTAACACTTTTGAGAATTTTGAAAAATGTAAAGATCCAATTATCACAAATTAGTTCCAATCGTGTTGACTCTTTGCAACGTTACCATGATAACCTAGGCCTTTTACAGCCTCCAAAAGGAAAAATTCTGAACCAAGCACTATCAAGTACAGCTTACTTGCCATAAAGTTAACTTGCCAGTAAAGATAGTTGTAGCTAGACTAAGTTCAAAAATGGCTAGTTACAATAATAAACTGCATTTTACAAACTCAAACACGACAGTCGAAGAATACAGAAGAGGTTGAGAGGCACTCGAAGCAAAGAGGCCAGGTCATCGACGATCCAATCGAAGATGTTTCATCGGTATCACCAGTGGTTGCTTTACATTGTGCAAACAAGATATCTTATTGGACAGTGATTGCCAAAGAAGAAACGACTTGTGATGGCGCTCCATGCGAAGAAGACACTCGAATGTTTATTGGTATGTACACTGTCTCAGTTCAACTGTGGACCAACTTCACAGCACCCAGTTACCTTGCATCTTAGTCTGCAATCTTAAGGTCATTGTTCTAGACACAGTCCCTCTATTCAAAGCGAGGAAAGGTGTTTATGAGAATGGCGTATGTTATTGATTCTCACACTCACTCGTACTGATGAGTGTAGGGTAGTTTTTGCCCCAGTGTCGCACTGATCATTCGTGATACAAAGACGGCAGAAAAATAATAAAACAACTTTACAAACAAAACAAGCATAAGTTACCGTTTGCGAGTCGATATCATTTTACGGGATTGATAGAGAACCGTGCCTTTGATTGGCTAAATTAAGTCAAGTTTGTCTCTATTAGCAAAACCTGCGTAAATATTGGGCATGTAATTTTATCTATGAAAAAATGCTTTTTACCAGTCCTGAAACTGGTGTTCTAATCTATTTAGGGACTATGAAGGAAAAAAATATATACGTTTCTGTTTTTTTTATGTTTGTTGTTTTTGTTGTTGTTGTTGTTTCAATTGAAGTAAAACATTTCGGAAGTGACGATCGGGCGTTTTGAGTTGTGTGTATGTGTTTACATATGACAGAACGCCTCAAGTTTCTATGTTAAATATCGCTTTTTATCAAAAACGACGGTGTGGGCATGTTCATGATGCTCTTCTATGCAAGACCAGTTCCTGTTGTTAATGTTGTTGTTGCTGTTGTTGTTGCTGCTGTTGTTGTTATTTGTGTTGTATAATGTCGGAGATGGTGCTGGTGCTGGTGGCAACAGTCATATATGGTAGACAAACTATAATTCATTTCTTATGAAACGTACAGGTAACCAATCATGCCAACTTTGGGGCTACCATTGGGTATATAGATGGCAATGGATATGCCGATTCGGCAGCTGCCATTAGATCAGAGTTAGGGTCAAGGTGAAGGTTTGCCTCCAGCTTGGTTGACGTGTCTGTGACTGAATACAACGAGAAAGCTTCAACATATGAAAATGTTATACCTTTCAACAAGTTACATTAAATTTCAATTATCGCAGACTTTCAAAATGATGCTTCTTAGCTGTTTTGACATTACCGTCATATGTAATGCTATTGATACCATTATTTATTTAAAATAAATAATTACTACAATGCAAGACATCATAGAGGGAGTAACTTAATACTGCCTATACCCATACAAGAGAATATAAAGATTTCCATACCCTACTCTGCCTACAATCTTCATCTCTGTGTGTCTCTACATGTATGTGTGATTCTCTTAGTCGGTCGAGGGGTCTCCTTACTCTCTCTCTCTCTCTCTCTCTCTCTCTCTCTCTCTCTCTCTCTCTCTACGAAAAGCACTTTGTAAATATCAGGAGTAGGTAAGTGAGACATGGAGGCCGACAGAGACAGAAAGAATAAGGTTGTCGTCAGATTAGTTTGGTTTAATGAAAAGCCCAAGGCAGTGGTGCCCTATACAAAATGTCATTGACAGGTCGATGAAGTCCTCACGTGTGTTTGAAAATTAACAAGGGTTATTAAATTCTCGTCATTTACGATTTCATAATGTTTCACTAAGTGTGCGCCCCAGTATCCAATCCTTTGTGTAGACTGGTCCGTGTCCGCGATTATCGCGAAAACTAATTGACTTGCCAGTGTTCTCCCTGCACATAACAATGAAACTATTGGTGATCATTTCCTTAGTGGAAAGATAAAATATGGATTATTTTTTTCATATTCAGAATAGAATAGATTATTATTTAAAATGAATTCAGTCATTAAAGTAGTGTGTTCACCGATTGCTGGAATGCATGCTTTTACTAAATGGAATGTGAGTGTACAGCTTTAAATCATAGTGGTACTTGTGTTGTATGTAAAAATAAACAGAAATGAAGAAGCAACAGGGAATGCATTAAAACAAGAGTGAAATAAAACATGTAATTTTGATCTCAGTGTTACTGTACATGTACTGGATTCTGAAAACACTATATTAAGGAATACAAACACAGCGTAAACATTTCCTGTGGACAACTATTAGAAATAAGATATTGGACTATGCGTCGCACAGGAGATGGTGATGATGTCACCTCGTGCAGTCGTTTATGCACATTGAATTTGCGTCCTCAAAACGAGTGCAACGTGATGTCTTTTTCTCCTCCACAAAGCCCACGAAAGCGCTCAATTCCCTAAAATATGCTTAACATTAACATTGTTCACTTACACCATGAACCTATCACCACAAGGATCGGAGTAACATTCAGACAAGTTGTAAATGTAAGTGCAGTTGTAAAGTATTGTATATCTCTATTCATGTCCTCGCACGAGCCCTAGAAAAGAATTCTCGTTCGGATCTTTGATTCCATAAAACGATCAAAAAACTTTTGGCTGAAAACGACCATCTTCTTTCTTGTTCTATAAAAATGCTTCACCAAGCCAGTATATCGTTCACGCTGCGTCAACAGAGGTATTCCGAAAACTGGGTGAGACTGCTCAGAAAGAAGGTCATCCGTAAACTTTCTGAGGGAAATACTCACATGTACTATTGGCATCATCGCCTTAACGTTGACATATGCATCAGTATGATGTGTACCAATGGTGAAGATATTGACTAGAGATGTTGTGCAATCGATTGCTCTGCACGATCATCTTTCATCCGGAAAGTCGGAAATCTGCAATCACAGTGTTCTCAAGGTGCCTTGAAGATGAATGCTTTATAAGTCAACATGGCGATTTGAATTAAAGCTTGTTGACTCACGTGCCGATGTGCCTGGGGTTGACCTTAACAACGTAATCCTCCGGCAAAATCCACAGATCGATCAATTAACAAGTGCTCTATGCAGTGTGTATACGAGTACTTTTTGGTATTCACAGCAACCCACGAGTAAATGCTACCATGGCAATGTAGGGCTTCTCTTTGGCCCGTTCCTTACTTTGTCAGAATAAAGCGTACTTAGTTTTAAGTTACTTTCCTGTTTCCGGTGCTGCACACGTAACATATTCTGTACACTTGTGACTGCAAAATACTATCTCTTGGACATGGATCTGGATTTCAACATCGTCTCAGACTTATTCTATGTCCGATACCAATGACAATCGGCTCACTTCACCATGATGCCATCAGTTGACTCAGCTAACGAAGCGCTTCGCTAAAATTTCTCATGATACGAATTAAAATGATCACGGTCTATACTCTTCAAATTGATCTGAGTTTGCAGTCGCCACGTGCAGATACTCCGAAATGTGTTTACAAGGCTTTCGGGAATATGAATCCGATTCGCCTTTGCGTGTGAGAGGCGGCATGTACAAAGAAAGGCAATGTTTTATTGCTTGAATAAACCAATTCTTGTTGCGTATCAAAGAAATATTTTTGCTACCGCAGGGTTGTAAAATCGACGTGTCGTATTCGTTTCAATCAGCAAAATCAATAGGTACAGCATTTGTTAAACATTACGTGACACATTAAGGGCGTATATCTGCTTGTACAAACATGTCTCGGGCGATAAAATGAAGTTCGTAAACTACTGCAGTTAGTAACTAGTTCAAAATAAGAAACAGTGTAACTGCCCACGCAAAAGGTTTTTAGAAATAATAATCATCTAACGCTCTTGCTTTTTTAATTTTTCGTTTATGAAAGAAAATCTGAAGAAAAGGATATATTCCGATTGAGAATATTTTACATGAACATTAGCGAATGGAAATTCCATATGACATATTAACACGAAAACCGTTACGTCATCAATATACGGTCAGATGTTTACCGACGGATTCAACCCCTCATAAAGTCAACATTGTTTGGACAATGCTTTTGGACTGACATCAGTTTTTATGATTAACAACAGCGTTTAGTTACAAGTGATCGTAGGTTGCAATTACCGTGTAAAGTAAGACTATTGATGCAAACATTCACGGAGGTACTGTGATAGAAAAACAATTTCTTTGATGGAAATATCACAGAATTAGGGTGTAGGATCCTACTTCACTTGTGGCAGATACAGGAAGGCATCCGAAACACAAGACAAATATTACTCCTAACACAAAAAGGGAGACGCTTTCACCACAAGCACGCTATCATACAGTGGCATACGAGTGAAGAGACTTTGAAGGCTCTTATCAGAAGCATTAAAGATCCTTTTAGAAATTTTAAGCATAAAATATCCCTGCATTTCGAAGGGTGCCTAATATGTTTTAAGTATATTTAAAAGGCAACTGCTGGACGGTCGTGGTTTATATTTACCGACTTAGTATTCCACCGCATATATAGTAGAAAATAATGTGAACGATAAAGTTCTTTCTTCAAAAAAGAATCACAAACTTAAGACAAATATACAAACATTTCGGAAGCATTTTAAGTTTATTTTCTCAGATCTTGCTGTTACTTCCCTATCGAGGTCAAATTCATGCACACGGTTTTTACACTTTTGAAAAATGTCCCCCTTTCGTAAATTCGAGAGAACTGTAAACCACCCACCCATTGACGTAAGTCAACAAACGGTGCAAAATCCACCCTCCAGTCAACTCTCTGTAATAAATCTACTAAATAAAGTTGTCACCCTACCGTGTGTCGAAAGGAAATGCGAGAGAGAGAGAGAGAGAGAGAGAGAGAGAGAGAG
>LD348475.1:187683-198014 GCA_001465055.1 Ptychodera flava | reverse complement strand
GAGAGAGAGAGAAAAAAAGAAAAGGAGAGGGAGAGAGAGAGAGAGAGAGAGAGAGAGAGAGAGAGAGAGAGAGACTAAGTAAAGCGATCATATAGAAAGGCTCATGTAGACAAACAGTGTTACAAACTGGGTAATACTGTGGTGGATAATTGTTCTCCTGATAGGTGGTTTCTTCCTGTAAACATTACCTCACAAAATGCCTAAGACCAACTGACAATGCAAATTTAAATCGACTGACTTACAATTATTGAATATGATTTAATAAGCAAAGTATTTTATAAGCGATTACCTGTCACATGCAGAGCGCAGCCGTAAACGATTGAGCCGGGTGAAAAACGTACACGAAAATGGTAACTCCGAGACGTCAGCTACAGTATTACTTTAATGTAATTAGTCACATATTAATGAGGGCAGTGGTCACAATACATGCTAAAGCGTACTCTCAGCAGTCTGTCGAAGTATGTCAGAACGGCGTAAGTCTTATAATTACTGCCCGCAACATTTCAGATTTTTGTAGATCATACAGAATTTCATGAGTTTGAAGAGAAGGAATTTTTCTCAACATGTTCTTGGCAAACTCCTTGATATACAACAATATATACACATATGCTGATTTTGTACATGTGTCAAATACATTAAGTATACACGTACGTATACAAATAAAATGCAAAAGTGCAGTGTACACTTAGTGTACAAAGATCTGCATTATGTATACTGATGACCTGCATAGAAATACGCTACGCATATCAACGTATCAAAATGTTCCATGAACAAGTATATACATTACGTATACAATTAATATTGTGATCCATATACGTCAATATACGTACTATACTAAACGTATATAAGCATTTTGTCAAGTGATGCTAGCATAGAAGATTTCAAAAATTGTACACTGTCAAATTACAAGTATTTGCTGGTAACAGTCCGTTATGAGATGTGATATAGTATCCGGGGAACTACCAGAAAATACGTCCAGTATAAGTGTGAAATTAAGGTGAATCTCATGTTTATTTAATGGAAAACAATAACGCAATGGAGAATTCAAGAAGCCGTCTGTGAAACTTGAGATAAGTTCGTCAGATTAGAGATATGAATGGACAAAAGTCGAATGCTGGACAAATGAGTAATTTCCTCGGATTTGTTTCGAGACCTGTGAGACGTCTCAGTAGTGCCAGCTTTCACTTTGCAATGTGTTGTGTGCACAAGCTGTAATTAATTCTTCAGCATTGTCTATGATGTCACATTCCGCTCCCAAATGATGTCCAAATGCCAATTGTAAGGAAAATCTTGTCAGTGCAGCCTTACCTGTATGTGTGTACTCTCCAAGGATACTTTGTACATTTAAAATGCGATCCAACTGACCGGGAATCACCTTCCAACTATAGCATTACGTAGTGTGCAACACAACGGTTTGTGTTTGGGGGCAGATGATTTTCATTATACACGATGCTTCATGGCTAAAAATACCGTGAGTGTATCTGTTTCCCGGAACGAAACCAATGTTCTCAAAAGACATAACTATGTTCCTAATACATGTCTTGTAATCTGTATATTTTTTTAATTATAGAGACCGAAAACTATTCACCTTTCAACATGCACAACACGAGTAAACAGATTAACTATTAACACAAATACCTGTTTAACATTCCTTTTTACGTTGCCGAACGACCTTTGAATAAACATTAATTTGCACGCGTAGGCGCTGAAATCATACCATATAATAAATTGTGCAGAAAAGTTGAAAAGATCAGCAAATTCAATCGCAGCTGGAGATGGTTGGAAATGTTATATATCTGTAACTTTCGTCTACGTCCATCTCATCCTTCCAGCACACATCCGGCAGTCAGTTTACCATTGGAATCAAGGTAAGTGAACTGAATAATATATTTTCCTATTTCGGTCCGTTGTCGAGGATAATTCTTTCAATTGTAAGTTTGTATATCTATATGTATATATTTTTTGTCTGGATTCTTTCAATTGTAAGTTTCTCCTGAGCTGACTGCAATTTGAAGTCTGCAAATTTTGAAATTCCGAGGCATTATAGATATAATATAATTGTGTTGAAAAGCTGAGGCTAAAGTCACCCTCCGGGACGCGAAGCAAAATATTTTCTGTCCTTAGTCGTTCGTTCATAACATTTACATCAGTACGAACAAGGCTACGATATGTGTATTTTTCGATTTTCGATCAAGTTGAAAGAGAACATGTCGAAGCTCGGAACAAACGGGAAAAAAGCCATGAACCTTACATTCGTGATAAGTGGGAATTTTGATGATGGGAGCTGCAAATCACTGTCGATTAATTTGTATCGTGCTGCACTAATGTATATATTTTCTTGTCTAGATTAGATCAATTCTCTGCGAAGACATCATGCACGGGCTGAAGTTTGTAGCGTTCATTGTGGCCGTAACAGCATGTGTTGCCCAGGTAATAATGACGACAGTCCAGCTAATTACTTTCAGTATATTTGCATGATATATTAATTTATGAGAAAATGGTTTTTATTAAAAATATAAATTTAAGCTAAAAAAAAACATATTTTACACGACGTAAACCAATGTACGAGATAAACATACCAAGGAAAGTGTCTCAACCGGAGAACCAAATTACACCGTGACGTTTATATGCCAATGCGTATTCATTTAGCGCGTGTTCGGTTAATGAGGGCGCCGGTATTCCAATGGATATGACAGCAATTACCAAATACCAATGCTCCAATGAGAGAGAGAGAGATTTGTTCAGGCTAGAAAAGTTTTGTTACACCTTATTCAATGTACATATCCATTCATTTCGTGATATTTTGATTTTTTTTCTTTTTTGGCGAACAGAAGTACCATGTAACCATGAAAGGAGATGACACGACCTACGAAGGTTTGGTTGAAGTCAACGTCGACAAGGGCGAGGAGATCTACCGGACCGGCTACACTGTTCCAGAAGACGGTTCCGAGCCGAAGACAGGTGTCGATGCACCGTACACTGTAAGGGACGTCAAAGAGGTACGTTTGCTTCTGATTATGTCAAAACGCCGTTCTGTTTGTCAGGTCTCAATCATTGTACCTGTTCAGTTTGGTATTTATTCGACTGGTGAGCCGTGGAGCTGTCAAAATGATAAATTTACCGCCATATTCAAGGTCGCCAATCGACTCGGGAGATGATGCAATATTGTGTCATTTAATGTAAACTGTGTAACCGACATATGATCAGTGCTATCTACACTTGAACACTAAAATGCGTTTGAAAACAGAAAATTCTGAGTACTCGTCATTTGCATTTCAAGCAAATATAAATTTTTAATATGTAAATATGTCATTTTTAAATATTGTTCAAAACTTATCGCAGGGTTCGCAGAATAAAACATGATTTCAAAATGAGATATGACTTACTTTGACGTTATCAAGCTATTATAGTTTATTCAGTTGAGTACCAACTTGCATGTTTACAATTAATAATTTTCTGCACAAGCCGCAAGGCTTTCGTTCCTACTCAGTGTCAACAATGCGGCAAATTTTAGTTTGACATTGAGTCGCTCAATCGAAGCTGACCCAGTCTGCTAAATGTCGATGGAAACGTTGGCCATTATTTTATGAGACAATAGAGACTCGGTTTGTGTTTAAAAGCAGGGACACGTTTCATATTAATAGTCGCGCCAGCGGCTTACTGACTACGCATGCGCTTATTCATAATATACTATGCGAGTAACCGGAAGTGTACCCTTCTTTCTCATGATGGGCGCCGCCATGTTTTTTTTTTGAGTACTCGTAAATAAACAAATACGAAACAAATTACTATGATATAACATGCCTTTTATAAAATATACCTCTTTTATTAGCCAATAAATGTTATTATACACCTTGTCGCTGATACAAAGTATCGTTGATATAGATAAACGGAGAAAACTGTCGTGCATATGAACGGGGGCATACGCTAAGAATGCTGGGATTGAATTATAGAAGAGCGCCCCCTGTGTCAATAATTAGATTCAAAAGTTGCAAGTTTTTAGACGGAACGCTATAGTTTTCAGCTTGCAAGTGGAAGGTGGGCAGTGCGGTTACCATTGCAATGATAATTATTGCATAATACGTCCCTTGTTTAAGGCCATAGGCTGTTATCATTGTAAAAATTGCCAATTTTTGTCCAAAATTTTTACACGCTACAGAAAATCTATACCTGCCCTGCTGCAGGGTTTGACGTCGTGTAAGTACGTGAACTGCTTTCATCAGAGGGAAACTGGGCATAGTTGTCATATAAACGTTTATGAAGTAACAATTACAGTTTATCATGAATCAATACAAATAACATTGCCAATCTTAACCCCTGGCGCGACACCAAGGGCTGAGCCCTATATAATATTACAATGTGTTTTTCCCATCATGATACAGTATATCATTTTCAATTAGCAACAACATATAACTTTATATCAACTTTTGAGAGATTAAATGTAGCAGGATTTAAACAATATCAAGGGGTTAACATCTGAACATGCTCGGGGCTTGGCAGACGTACGCGTCCCCTCAACTTTAAAAACCCTGGCATATTGAGCCTGCTCACCCTGCTACCATTTATCGCTCTCACATATAACCATTCTGTTTCAAAAAGCACGTCGATGCCCTAGTCGATGAAGAAAATGGCGTTTGCTACTTGTCAACGTACGATGCCAATGAAGAAGTCAGTCCTGAGGATCTGAAAGTGGAGATGGAAAAGTCACAGGTAAGATGAGATTTACAAACGTTGTTTATGCTTTGTGTTATAAACTCGTCAGTGGAAGCCCTTCCCTGTACCTCGGATTCCGAAGCCTCACATTCTTCGGTGCTGAAAATTTCACCGTGGTTTGACCTTTAACTATTGTTTATATGTTACTTTTCATGTTCTCCATCATGACACAGGCAAAGCAGTCCGATGATGTTGCGATGGTTAAGAAGCAGGAGGCGAAGATTGTTGATGAGCCAATCGATGACGTTGTCTCAGTGTCGCCTGTGATTGGTTCGCATTGCGCTGACAAAACGTCGTATTGGACAGAGATCACCGATGAGGAAACTTTTTGTGATGGCGCCCCATGTGAAGAAAAGGAAGAACTAGCTGGTACGTGATACACCATGTTTTTCGTTTCCGGTGGTAAAAAATGTCATCTTTATACCACATGACACGTGCACTAAGCATGCAGCAAAATGAGCGTCCCTTGAGAAAGGTATTATGACAATACCCACCTCGAGGTGAAAAACGCAATCTTTCGCTCAAGGCTTTCTCAATTAAATTAAATTGAAACCTATTTTCTTTTGCAATTGAGAATACTAAATTAGGGTCGCCTTGCAGACTTTTGTATTGTGGTAGCAAGATACCTTAATAAATCTACCGATATTTAAACTCACAATGGCCACCATATCTGCGTTAGTACTTCGTTAAAAAATCAAAATTTTTCCATTTTCACAAAAATAAGCCGGTGACAGCTCAAGTCACTCCCCTTCCTTCAGAATCCTTCAAGTATAGTGTACCAACAATAATAAAGTTTGAAAGCAGAGATATTTACTACTGTCTAAATGGGTGTCCAAAATAAAATTCTGAAATATCGAAATCACTTTTTAAATTCCAAGAATATTTAGAACTTTTATTTTACTTTACAGCAAGGGCAGGCTGTCTGCAATGGAGAACCGAGTTGTCATACAGATGGCAACGGAGATGCGTTTTTCGCCGCTGCACCAGTTTTAAAATTCCGGTCACGAGGAGAGTTTGCGTCAGGTTCGGTTAATGGAAACGCCGTTTACACGTACTGCAAACTGCTTGCCAAACTTCCACGTGATAACGCCGTGGTCAAAGATCTTAGTTGATTAGTATAATCCATTCATTTCGGTACCATCATGGATATCTGTAGACCATTGCAAAACTCGGTAATGATGACATCCATCTCGATTATGCTAATAAATGACACTATAGCAAATATTAGTCTGTAATAAATATAAAGGTCATGAAAATTCCCCTTTGTGTGCACTTATCTTTTTAAACTCGATCTTTTGGTTTCTCCCTGTCTCCTGTACTGTCCGAGGCGCCTCTCTCTCTCTCTCTCTCTCTCTCTCTCTCTCTCTCTCTCTCTCTCTCTCTCTCAGCATTATTGTGAGCACTTTTGCGAACAATATCTGACATCATATTTTGTTGCCTTGGAGAAAGAGAAGGAGGTTGTATTGATCAATTGAAAGTGCACGTACAGCGTACGGAGCAAACCGTCATAGGAAGGGAAAACATCATGCAGCTTCGAGTGGAACAATTTGGATCAACATGTTTTTGTTGCGGCTTGCTCTGACGACAATACTACCCCCCCCCCCTCAAAGCATCACAACTACCTCAATCATCACCATCATCATCATAATAATTCCAAACAATAAGAACACCACCACCAACAACAAAAACAATAGCAACTGTTAAGTACAAAACTAAGCGACTGTGATATCGTGAAAGGAATGTTCTGTTGGCGCAGAACGAGGACAGTCAATGAGAGTGGTGTTGATGAGGATACGTTTAACGTTGTAGAAACAGTGTAATAAAACCACGTACGAAAAAATTCTTGGCATAACACGTACGGAGTTCTGTGAGAGCTTGTTTACAATTGACGTAACTGTATGTTGGTCGAGCTCACTGAGATACTGTGCCTGTAGGAAGGTTGACACAAAACTGCCGAAAGATGTTTATTCATAATCTGAACTTAGACACACATCGGCGGTAATTCACTTGCCTTCATAAATTTAGCCGTTAAAAGTGTCCATCTATTTTTATTTAACTTGAAGCAAAGTTGGTAAGACGTTTGAGAGTAACGACTGGCAATACGACACACTGAATGTTTACTTATTTGGTGACTGATTGTATATGTAGTTTTTTTGCACTTGAGGCTTATTACGTTATTTTATATCATCAGCTGCTGAGAAAATCCGCGGGATACTGTAAGAAATAATAAAGAAAGGCATCAACATGTTGTTGTAAATTATTGCGTCTTCCGGTGGACTATGGTCTCATATCCATGCTAAAATTACTGCTTTCTATTTTTACTATTCTGAATAATTATTCAATTTTACAATTCAACATTCTGTTCTGAAGTAAAGTTCACAACTTCAACATTCTATTCTGATCTATAAAAGTTACTCAACATTCAATTCCATTTTGAATTCAATTTTAAAACCCTGCCTTCTGTGTAGCTTTATAACGTTCTATTTTACGTTCTAGTACTCGACCAGCTGTTACATAGGTCATTAACTTTAACATCAAATTTGCATAAAGGTCCATAATGAGGTTCAGAATTATGAACTAAGTGCAAAGGCGTTGCGAACTGTGAGTAATCAAACAAGTAAATAATTGTCCTTCTATTTCTGATGCAACACCTTTGTTAGAAATAAAGATTATGAACCTCTACACTGTTTCTGTATCTCGACATCCTCACGATGGCTATTGCCTGAAAAGAGATGGCGAGCTGTATCACATGGTGAAGAATCCGGGTAAATAGAGCAAGCTCTTCAAGTTGATAAAGTTAACATAGAGCGGAAGAACATGCAGCACGATGGATGCCGCCCAGAATTATGAAGAATATCTCTGTAACATTCCCCTTTTCTCTAAGTTGTTTGACAGAGAAGCAACTATACTTATGGATGTTGAATTTCTATCGGTAGAGGGAAGAACATGAAATGATACTCACTTGCAACATTTGCCAATAAAAGAGACATAGCAATAATTTAGCCGGAGAAAATATTGCGAAATATCAAAATGAAATGAAAGAGTCCACTTTGAGAAATAAAGGGATAGGTATAGCTATGACTATATAAAACTGCTACTTCATCAAATCAGTTTCACGAGTCAACATTATATTCCACAATTCACAACCATTACTCTCCATTGTATGCCTCTTAATTCCATTTAACAGTTTAACATAGCAGATTCCCATTTTTCTTTTCGATTTATAAACGAATGTAATAAAGGCTGAATCTGATTCATAAAAGAATGATAATCTAGGAGAATTGGCATTTTGCAGAGTTCGAATTTTTCATGTTAGGGGAAGGAATTTGAATTCTAGTGCGACCTCCATTATCATTTTATTGGTAACATCAATCAGGCGTATAGTACCGATGCTCACAGAACGCTGATAATCGCGGCCATAGGCAACGTGTTGAGTACCTTTGGCAATATCAGCCGGACTGATATCCTGGATCACGTCGTGTGTGGCAAGTGCTATATTTTCATAGACAAGTATTCGTGACGAACTGGGGCAAATAGAGACTGCTAGCTTTATTTGAAGGTAGTGTGCGCCTCAAAACTGAAAGATTTAAAGAAAAAAATTGCCGAAACTTTCCTCAAAGAAACTTTCAACCATGCTTTAACCAAAACAAAGAATAAAAATTAGGGGTCACATTGCAAAATTTGGTAATAGACAAATTACCAATGATTTTCCGATACTTAAAATTCAAAATGGCCGCAGTCCCTGTGTATTTTTTGGGGAAAAATAAGATTTTCGATTTTCAAAAAGACTGAGACAGTGAAAACTTTTCTTACAATATGAGCTTTAAAATGAGTCCTAACCTATTTTGCTATAAAAAAGGGGTTTACCCTTATAAATATAAACAGACACTTAAACATTCGCAGAACACTGTCATTTGATGTGTTCGTATCGCGATTGCAACGCACACAGCAAGGACTAACCAGTCTGTCACATGAACATCCTCTGCGTCAAACATGTTGTGCATGGCACTTTACCGGGAAAATATATCTATGTAATATTTGTCCGGGTGTTCATTGTTTGCTCTGATGTATGGAAATTCATTTCTTTATCTAGCATATTGAATAAGCACAGCACAAATTGTATAATATTTGCACATTGATGTCAGTGAAACACAATATAGAGGGAATGTCAATCATCGAGTTCCAGTTTTTCGGCTGGCCACGATACGATATCAACACTCATAACCTTTCGAGGTGAGTGTCATACCTTGCCTGTATTCAGCTTTCACACAAACGTTGTTCACTTAGTACTTTGCGAAGACGCTCGTATTTTGGCATTCAATTACGGGCTTACACTGTTCCATAATGCGGCCTTTGGTATATTCACTGCTTTGTCAAAAATCACCATCCAGGGGTAACATATACAAAAATTATAAATGGATCGACGAGGTCATTACAGAGCTTACAAACTTAAGCAGGGTAACCGTTAACATTCGATGATCTTTAATTGTTGTTTATGTCATGGTGTTTCACTAAGTGTGCGCCACCAGTATTCAATCCTTATAGTAGATTGGTCTGTGTCTTTGACTATTATGAAAACTTAGTGCCTTGCTCTCTTTGCACATTGGTGATAATTTTCTTGGTTGAAATATTTATTCTTAAATTAATGAATATAATACGTTGTAAATGGTTTTCAGACAATAAGGCTGCGTTTTCACCGTTGCTAGAATGCACGCTACATCAAATGAAATATGAATAAACAGCTTTAACTCATTGTCATTATAGTGTTTTATAAAAAATAAATTAGAAATGGAGAGGCGATTTGGAATTAATTGAAAAAATAGATTGTCTGAAGGCACCACTATACTGGTTCGGACGCCCAGACTAGTGTACGGGAATCCCAATGAAATGTCTTTCGAGTGGCGGCGCACCGCAATGCCGATACTTATTCTCAATCAGTTCATTAGCACTATTAATAATATCCATGCACTCTAGCCTGGAACAATTTACAACCTCGGCGATATCAATTTTCCAGCAAACACACGGTTGGTTGCGAAAATCCCCGGTTGGGGGCGAATACTGTATTTCGTGAAATGGCGCGAGTATAAGTGACATCAAATTAATGGAAAGCGAGGCTTGCGCTGCAATTGTACCGGTGACCGATTCTAACTGCAAGGTAGAACGCGCCTCGGGGAAAGAGCCTATAAAATCTTTTCGTGCAGCCCTAATGTCTATATTTTTTGTCTGAATTAGAGCAATTCTCTACGAAGACATCATGCTCGGGTTGAAGTTCGTAGCGTTCATTCTGGCCGTGACAGCGTGTGTTGCCCAGGTAACGACTGTCTAGCTAACTACTTTCAATATATTAGCATGGCATGTTAGCTCATTAGAAAATAACGTCTTTTAATGAAAATGTAAATTTAAACTAAAAACACGTATATTACACGTTGAAAAGCAGTCTACGAGATAAACATACCATGGAAAGTGTCTCAACTGGAGAACCAAAATACACCCTGACATGTACATGCAAATGCGTATTCATTTCGCGCGTGTTCGGTTAATAAGAATCGCCGGTATTCCAATGAATATGACAGCAATGACGCAAAACGAATGCTATATTAATAATTCAGAGAGAGAGA
>LD348475.1:116853-182854 GCA_001465055.1 Ptychodera flava | reverse complement strand
GATTATTTTAAATTGATCTTTTTAGCTCCACTGTCAGCGACGCGGAGCTTATCAAATAGGTTGATTTTCCGTCGTCGTCCGTCGTCGTCGTCGTCGTCCGTCAACAATTGCCTTCTCCAATGAAACCGCAAGTCCAATTGTTTTGAATTTTTATATGCAGTTCACTTGGGGTGACCTCACTTAAGTTTATTCAAATCGTGATGAAATTTGCATATTTGTATTTTTGGGGCTTTTGTTACTGTTTTTGGTTAAAAAATCTTCTTCCCTGAAACCGCTTGTCCGATTGCTTTGAAATTTGATATGCAGTTAACTTAGGGTGCTTCAGTCAGATTTGTTCAAATCGTGTTGAAATTTGCATATTTGTATTTTTAAGGCAATTTTTGTCCTTTTTGTTAAAAAAATCTTTAAAAATCTTCTTCTTCAAAACTACCAGTCAGATAGCTTTGATATTTGGTAGATGTGTCCCTAGGGATGATCTATTTCAGATTTGTTCAAATTGTGCAGAAATATGCAAATTTACATTTTTAAGGCAATTTTTGCCATTATTGGTCAAAAAATGTATTTCTCAAAAAGTACTGGTCTGATAGTTTTAAAATTTGGTATACAGGTTTCTATAGATGAACTAAGTAATATATTCAATTTCTGATGAAATCTTTAATTTTGGTTCTTTGGGGCAATTTTTGCCATTTTTGGTCAAAAAATGTGTATTTCCAAAACTACTCATCTGATTGCTTTGAAAATTGGTATACAGGTTCCTACAGATGAACTAAATGATCTATATAATTATGATGAAATCTGCAATTTTGTATTTTTGGGGCAGTTTTTGCCATTTTTGGTCAAAACATGTGTATTTCCAAAACTACTCATCTGATAGCTTTGAAATTTGATATACAAGTTTCTACAGATGAGCTAAGTAATTTATATTGAATTTCTGATGAAATATGTAATTTTGTATTTTTGGGGCACTTTTTGCCATTTTTGGTCAAAAAAATGTGTCTTTCCGAAACTACTCATCTGATAGCTTTGAAATTTGATATACAGGTTTTTATATATAAACTAAATGATATTTATTGAAATTATGATGAAATCTGTAATTTTGAATTTTTGGGACAATTTTTTCCATTTTTGGTCAAAAAAATGTGTTTCTAGAAAAGTACTGGTCTAACAGCTTTGAAATTCGGTATACAGGTTTCTATAGATAAACTAAGTAATACATATTTAACTTCTGATGAAATATGTAATTTTGTATTTTTTGGGGCAATTTTTACAATTTTTGGTCAAAAAATGTATACTTCCAAAACTACTCATCTGATAGCTTAGAAATTTGGTATACAGGTTCCAATAGATGATCTAAATGATATTTATTGAAAGAATGAGGAAATCTGCAATTTCATATTTTTGCAATGGGGCAATTTTTCCATTTTGGTCAAAAAATGTGTTTCTAGAAAAGTACTGGTCTGATAGCTCTAAAATTCGATATGTAGGTTCCCACAGATGAACTAAATTTGATCTTTTGAAATTATGATGAAATCTGCAATTTTTATTTTTGGAGGCAATTGTTGCCATTTTTATTCAGAAAATTTTATTCTCCAAAAAACTACTCATCAGATAGCTTTGGTTGACATGTTCTTAGGGATGATCCGATGTGATATATTCAAAGTATGATGAAATCTTCAATTGTGTATTTTTGCAGCTATTTTAGCCACTTTTTTCTGGCCATTGCATTGAGCTATCAAAGATTTCCACCTTCTCCATCAACATGTGTCAAAAATAGTTATTCTCTACACAAACACAGTGGAGCTATATCGGCCGCTAGGTCGCTTGTCTATTCACTGATCTTTATTACATTGAATGACGGCGTTCATATACATTTTAAGACGCTACTGTTCACAATTGATTTTATGCAATATACTACACAGAACACTTGTACAAAAATCCTTGTTAACTCTCACTTAGTACCTGGACACGCCAGCAATTTGCAGAGGACACATAATGCTCTTCTTTAAAGGGACAATGCTTTTGCTGATAGTGCTAATCTTACGAGCTACCGATGCCTCCGACACTGATCAGGAATTTGCCAGAGTAGAAAGACAGGTAAGATTGTAAATGTCAATAACAATGTATGGCTCAACTCATTACTAATCTCATCAATATGCTTACCAAGTAATCTAAACCGAGAAAGTTATTTGTTTATAGACTTTTCATGCATAATTAATTGGGTAAAGTGCAAGCGTCTTGTTTGGCTGACTATACGTTAGATAATTTTGTAGTGAAGTATGAGAGAGAACGTTTATACCAGTTGTTGGAAAAATTTGGAATTACAGTGGCTGATGTACGGAAAGTGCAGAGTCATGTCAATAAGGAAGTTCTTCAATGTCATTATTTCTTTGGCAGGCCACTGACATAGTAAGAATTGCAAAAGACTACGTTGGGTCGACCAGGTATTCCTACGACTCTTTCTGGTGGCCCGGTCCGTCCAAATACAAGTGCAACTATTTCGTACACGACGTACTTGAGGAAGCCGGTGTATCAGCACCTGAACGGGAGGGCTGGTAATTCTTTAGCATTTTTGCATCGATGTTCGTTAAGAATATTTTTATCATTTATCAGCCCGGGAGACATACGATAGATAAAGGTAAAGACGTCTCGAGAGCAATGTCTGTCTTTCAGATTTGTCTACACTTATGCTGATAAGCTGGTGAAGCAGTAGTCAACGGGCGTCGTAAAATATATTTTACACATGGTTAATGATGGGCCTACGAGATCCTTGAGTACTCTACCTGAGAGAACACAGCAGTGTTCTTGGAGTTACATTAGATTATAACATGGTTACAGCGATCTCATATCGTACATTGAAACTAAATATCTCTGGTGAAACTAACTGTCCAGCACCTGTCTTTCAAAGTATTTGTTTAACATTATTATATTATTTGTTTGGATCTGAATCGGTTATACGTCACTTGATAAACATGATAAAAGAGCAGCAGAAAGTAACACTCCTTTGTTTGATTCGTTATTCGTATGTTTTTGTTTTTTTTTTGCAGTAAATGTAACAAATTGAAAACCACAAGACCATGTTAGCTATCTACCCTTCAATTTTCACGAAAGTTTAGTCAGCATATTTGTTCATACCTGTGTATTTAAATAACACTGAAAACCTATTATGTCCGCCAACTTTACACGGTTGACACTTTTTTGCGGAAATAACGCCATATGTGCAAAACACGTCATATGCATATTTTTTCCAAGACCAATACGGCTGGAAAGAATATTTTCAAAGAATGTCTACAAAACCTAGAGTTTAATTTTCTACAGATTTCAAATTAGACTTTGTGTAGTTCTTGCAAACGGTCTCTCCCTTATTTTCTCCTAGGATCTTCACAGGTCCGATAAGTGCATCCTCTTGGTTCGACACAGCAGAAGTCAAAGAGGGTTGTAGTTATGTGGGCGGTGCCTCCAGCGCACAACCGGGAGACGTGGTCGCTGATGGAAGTCACGTGGGTATTGCCGTTGGTGGTGGAAAGACCGTCAGCGCAAGGAGTGATAAAGTTGTGGAGAACGACTGGGGATTCCGTGGTGAATATGTCACGGTTTGGAGATGCCGTTAGTATTGATACATTCAGTAAAACATAAAATCTTTGGAGTTAATTGAGACCCTTCTACGTCATTGTAAGCAGACATAGACGGCAACGTATGTGAAACATTTTGTGCTTTACAGCTGAGCTTATTTTAGAAAGTAATCGTAGAAATTAAATGGTAATTAAACACATCATCAGATAAATACCTTTTCTGATTGGATTATTTTTGTCACATTTGAAAAAAATCAGTTTGGCGAATTTCGTTTTGTCAACAATACTGCCAGCATATCACAGCAATGTGTGGTCACTCATTTAAATCAACCGCTTAATAGCAAACCTGAAACTAACGCAGGGGGCGCTCTGTCAAGCTGGTACCCACAGGAATATCAAAGCTCAATAGGCAGTCTCATTTCAAAGCGTAGGAGAAAACGAAAACAAATATCAGGATATTATCATACAGTCGAGTAGACGCAATACATGCGAGTTGCCCTGTTTTTACTTTTCGTATTTTCAACCATTGACTGGAGGTTCACATATTCGGTCACTGCCAGAGGATGTCAATTAGTGACCAGATATCCAAATAATGGACACAAATGCATTGAGAACATTAATCCACAGAGTAATATCATAGACAGAGTGGCAACAGCTATTGTTTAAGGCGTGAAGCGGTTACGTAAGCAATCCATGTTTGCCTCGCCTCACGAAGCTCTTGGCTCTCTTTTCCGAAGAGTGCCGACCATGCACCCTTCGGTAATTTTCGGATTTTCACCAATTGTTAAGCGAAAGTATGTTCGACAGAGCTTGTGTTGTTGTTGTCGTGTGGTGCTGATCGGAATTGATGTGCTGGCGAAAACGGAAGTGTTTTGAGCTTCAGGAAAGTGGGTTTTACCGTTTTAAAAATTCCTCTCATATTTTTATGAATATATAATGAGTGTGTTTGAACCAAATTTGAAAGTCTTTTATCGATACTGTCTGGTTTTACTCAATGGTTTACGGTCAGTCATACCGTCTTTTACACGTGCGCCAAGAAAGGACATGTTTATGAAACTGCTGGCGTGTTATGTTTTGATTGGCGTGAGGCAGTGTTTCTGGCCTGAGAGCTCACAAAGTAACTATGGTTGCTACGCGACTGGCAGTACGATGCCATCTCGTCGTATGTTTCGCATAATCTCGTGTAATTATCAACCACAAACCAAGCCTCCAAAAAGTTTAACACCTTTTAAGCTCATTTTAATATGAAAAGCCAATAGTCTACCGAGACGACCGTGGAACAAAAAGGCATGCAAGTGTTGCCACTCTGTCTATGATAGAGCTGTGATTAATCAGAGCAAGATACGTTATCAAATTCAAAATGCGCTTATGGCTAATAAGCATTTAACTTTAAAATTTTATGGCGACTCTGTTTACTCAAACGCCATGAAACATCACTGAGAGTCCAAGCGCAGTATGGACGGCGACTGTTTGTTAAGCGATGGACTGCATAGGGAATAACAAAACCAGGCTCAACGCATTTAATGTGACTAAAGTATATATTCTATAATACATCTAAAATGCACAAGGAACTTTTTCATTGGAGAATAGATTCCGATTTCCAATAATTGACATACTCTCCTTAGTGTACCTGCTTTACTACTTTTAGATGTAAAATACAAAGAGTACAGAAGAATTTAAAAACAATATTGAAATACCTATCATATACGTCGCTTGGCTCCCGGTCGAGAAACAACTTGAGCCTCACACGAGCTTTGCAGTGGTTGGTTTTGCTTTCGAGAGAATAAGTTTCTGAGAGTACTAAGAAGGTTGCGTCCTCCAGGATTTAAAATTACCAATAGTATGTAGAAATAAAAAAAGGAAGGCTTGTGCATAATCTTAGTCATAACCTGAGGGTAGCATGCGCCTCGGGGAGAGATATTCGGACTCTCAAACTTTTCCTATTCATTTTCTGATCTAGCACTTGTGTGGGTTAATTTTAAAGCTCTTAGTGTAAGACAACTTTTCACCGTTTTAGCATTTCAAAAATAGAAAATGTATTTCCCCCTATAGAGGTAACACAAGGAGGGTGGCCATTTTGAATTTCACATATCGTGAAATATCAGGTAATTTGTCTCTCTGGTGCCAAATTTTGTACGGTTGCCCTTCATGCTTGTTTTTGATTTGCTAAGAGAATGGTCTAAAGCTGCATTGAGGAAAATTTGAGCTCAAGGTTAAATCTTTCACTTTCGAGGTGCATACTTATCTATTTCTGACAGCTGTCAAAGACGTTAACACACCTTCACTTTCGCCGAGCATCGTTTTGGAGGCGGGCGACGACAACGCCGTGAAAAACAGCGCCGTCTCCAGTGCACATCAAGAACGTGAATACTGTTACAATATGCCGGACCACCTACCTTTCTACTTAAATTTGATCCAATCATTCTGCGACTTGAATACGATTCTATGCATTGTAAACAAACCAAGTATTCGCATGAGTCATCGGGCGTTTTACAGAATCTATTAAACGTTGGTCGACTGGGAAAGAGGACCACAGTTTGACTTGTCGACGTTTTATTATCCCTGATATTTGCCGATAGCAGTTTTTATAACCTCTCAGCTTTTTTCATTGCAGTTACTATTAATTAGTCAACGGTTGGAATCTTGTGATGCATAAATTTATACTTTAAGCAGACACAGTGTTTGCATGAATAACCACATGCAAGTACTGTACGTATGTAGTCATGGCAAACTTACACAAAATATCTGACTTTATAACAAAAAAAAACAACGATTTTAAAGTGCAAATACGGAAATTAGTTTATCCCGCAGTGATCAAAACAGTTACAGCCGATAAAATTACTGGCACACCAGTCTCAAATGGAATGCCGGACTCAATGTTTGTTCATAATTTTTTGCGAATATTGCTTTAGACAATGTTAATGTTTTGTTTGAAAGCTCAAAAAGTTCAAGTTTTAACTCTTGTTAAGATTAAATCCTTTTATATATAATCGCACTTAAAAAAAGAACGATTGTTCTCCAAAGTAATTCTTCTCAAAGGCCAATATTGGATATCAACGACGTTTTAAAATAAGTTGGACATTGACAGAGCCCTATTGTCTCGTATGTCAGGCTTCGAATCCTCGTCTGCCCCTGATTTGCGCCACCAGCGGTAAAGCCGCCAGCACCTGCAGTCGCCCGAAGCTCGTTTGAGGTCAGGTATTCGAGACTTATTTAGCCCCACAGGACAGCCATGATTTCAGAGAATGTCTCGTTATAACACCCGGTCAACATTCCGACTTGCTTCTCTTTTCAACAAATCAGTCTTAATTGTACAGGATGACTTGCCGATCGCCGTGTATCTTGGCGTGATTTCGGGTTGGAAAAAGGATATGTTGTTGTAAGGGAGAAAATCCCTCGGCGGGTATAGATACTCGGGCTGTCATGATTACTAAGTTTTTTAAGGTCAACCACTTGTGCGGGCTCATTTTAAAACTTTGCCAGATGACCTCTGATTTTTATTTCCTATATCCCCAGGTAATAGTAGGAAGTTTCATATAGGAAAGTTTGAGCAAAGGATTGAGTCTTTCACTTTCGAGGCGCGACTACCTTCAACGCACATCAAACTGCTGACCAAACATGCTGTGGCCCACCTGTGATTATCAGTGGCGCCATCGAGTGTGATGACGACAGTCTGTGGATGAAGTGAAAAATCAACAGCTGGTCTAATCAAATAGTCCCGAAATGTCAGTGACAGGTCATACAAATTATTTTATAGCCACAGGTGGTTTGACTAAGTTTACGGGTATCAACCGATGTCAAATCTGATCCACGACCCCTTTTTAAAACAATACAAAATGCAACAACAATAAAAACTATCAAATATAAAAACCGTCGTGACGGCGTTAGCGCGTGCCCGAAGAGTGAATGGCGCGAAAGCAGACGAAATGTACATGTTTTGGGCTAGTCCAACTCGAGACCAACAAACTTGGCGCGGACGAGTGGGCAAACATCATGTCCCGATATCGTTCTACTAAAACTGTTAATTTGGTTTAGTTTTACAATATCTCCTACTGTGACAACAAAATGTACATTTTATTTGCGTGGGGGTCTCAGTTGTGTTTGTTTGGCCGTGTACATCCATGCATTCATTGGTGGAGCTAGCGAATCATGGGAACTATTACGATTTCATCCGAAAGACAATATATAGGCAGTTAAAATCGCCGATCGAGTTGCAGATCACAGGACGCCGTGTTTCGATACCGCCACTTTCAAGCCGCTGAGGTGAGTATCACATTTACCTCGCCTTCGATTTTCACAAAACATTCAATCGGGTGTATTCTCTTTTGTATCGTAACGGGTACTCGTATCGAGCGTTCATGCACATCTTGACAACAGTCGAAATTGCAGTTTCTACTACCATATGTTGGCAGACTCCCTTAATTGGTATCCGTGAGTGTATGTATGTATGTATATATATATATATATATATATATATATATATATATATATATATATATATATATATATATATATGACTCAATGGTGCCTTTTTCTGATTTTCAATTTTAAAATTGTAGTATTAGTTTTGGTTTTGTAAATTTGTTTACTGTTCATTCTTACCTATGTCTCTTCAACCGTCTATATCTCCCTGTCAGTATGTTTGTATTTCTCACTGATTCAAACTCCCTTCTCAGTATCCCCATCTATCTAACTATTTGTTTCTCATCCTCCCAGTCTTTCTCTGTCTCTGTCTCCTAGACAATGAAATTATAATTATGTAACAACATCAACTCTTCTCATTACAGCATCTGGAGTCGCAAGTAACTCACGGATTTAAGAATGATGCTGTTCTCAAAGTGTTTGATGCTTTTGCTGATTGTGTTCACCTTACAAGCAATCGCGTCCTCGAAAAGTGATGATGAACTTGACAGAGCAAACAGGCAGGTAAGAATCTTAGCATGTAAGAAGCTTGTTAGATTGTTAGATTGTAAGGTTTTATTTGAGAATGTATGTAAATGAGTAAATACTGAAGTGAATGAGAAACATAAGGGTAAACTACAAATACATACAGAGATAATAAATTGGAGTATTTAACATTTCATTAATGTAAGTAAGTCTCTCATATACATGGTTTATTGCTAGAGATATGAAGACATACTAAGAGCATCTAATGTGCGTATACTTCGGTACTTGAAACACATCCGAACGTCACTCAGGCGTCTTATATATAACTGATTTTACGGTAGTTATTTCAACAATATTCCTTAATGATCAAATACATTTAAGTGTAAGTTCAAATAACTAATCTTACAAAGGGGTACGGCAGATGAAACATAATGCCAATAACCCTTGTCTGCAATGTCATTATTTTGTCAGGCCAGTCGCATAGTGAGTGTTGCCAGGAGCTACGTTGGATCGACCAGGTATTCGTTTACTTCACCCAGGCTGCCCGGCCCCTTTAGAAACAAATGCAACTACTTCGTTCACGACGTACTTAAGAGGACCGGAGTATCGGCACCTGAACGACATGGCAGGTAATTTATGATATTTGGTATTAATTGATAAGCCTTAAAACAAAGAAGATACGATTTGAAACATTTCACAATGTCAATTATAACAAATGCAAAAATCAAGTCAGCATAATCTAATAGATCGAGACGAAGAAGCACAATTTTGGAAATATTCGCAAAATTTTCATTACAGCTACATATATGTAGTATCTTCATGTTACAAAACCCTACAATTTTTCACTTTTTTCCGTTATGTCCCTTTTTAAGGTTCCTGAAAGGACCGATCAGTGCATCATCCTGGTACAGAACGTCAGAAACCAAGAGGGGTTGCAGTTATGTGGGCGGTGCCTTCAGCGCTCAACCGGGAGACGTGGTCGCTGACGGGAGACATGTTGGTATTGCAGTAGGTGGAAGAAAGACCATCAGTGCAGCACGTGATCGTGTTGTGGAGAACGACTGGGGATTCCGTGGTACACGTGTCACGATTTGGAGATGTCGTTAATATTGATGGATAAAACGAAAATCTAAACCAAATGTTGATATGTTTTTTACCTTTTACTGGCAGTCGACCTAACATTACGTAATCGCAAAGTCGGCGTTATAACTGAAAAATGTTGTGTTTGTAAGCTTGTTTTATTTCAAATAGCAGGCAATGAGAAATACAATTAAACAATTCATTAAAAATACTTATCATGGATAATTCACATTTGTTCTCGTCATCATTGCGCAGTTGACAGGCAATTCAAACCTCAGCAACACGTTAGTTCACTTGGGGATTGTGGATAATTAAACGCCTTTTTGGGTGAGCCCAAACGTTTCATTCGTCGCACTCGGGCTCGAATTACTACCCGACGACCCGACTCAACCTCTGGGTCACGTAACTGAAAACTTTGCAAGCGAATGGTTAATGCGCTCGGATAATAAAGCAATAATCTCTTGCTTTAACTCATTTGGAAGCTACCAAGGGAATTTCTGTGGGAATAATTTTTTACTAACAAAGAAACCAAAAATTGCAGGAAGACTAAAATATGTCATTTCGGGTAGCCGACAATGATAACCTTTTCAGACGACACTTGTATTCCAAACGATCGGCCCTTCTCTCTATCTCCTCGATAAAACATGGAGTGAGATCACAAAATGGAAAGGAAATTTTCAATCTATAGATAGTAACTATACCCAAATAAAACGGATTTTGAACCTGAAAAGCTTCGAATATACTTAGTATTGATTTCCTAGTGATAAGAAAGGTATACCTGATGTTTAGTCTTCCTGAGGATTCAGGCCGATGTTATATCGAGGAAAAAACAGACTAAAAAATGACAAGATTGAAAATTTCCTTTCGATTTTGTGATCTCACGCCATGTTTTATCGAGCAGATAGAGAGAAGGACCTGTTTCACACATCGGCGTCACATAGTTAAAACCGGGAAAACTTGATAACGTGCACAATATTATTTTATACGCCATTGCACAGCACAGCATGTGTTACAAGGGCTTTTCAAACATTTACGACATGAAACGAGAGCGAATCTTACAATCGATACGGACGTGAAATACATCAAGACTACAACAATGCTGGTACGTATGGCGTTTAAACTTTTGCAAAACAAAACGCTAGTGTGTCCTTTGGGTCGTAAAATCTGAGATGGTCTGACTATAATTTCCAAGGTTACTGCGAAGACCGGAATGGCATTAATCGGGAAACTTTAAACACAGGCTTTTAAAAAGGAAGAAAAGGTGCAGATGTGACGATTATAATCAAACATACGTACGGACGCGCGCGTTAGTAAGAGAAAATGTTTGAACTAATTTGGCTAACCTTTGTTCAAATACTATTTTATATCTTGTTTGGCTTATCAGATTTTTCAGACCTTACTTTTTTCTGGTAGGGTGTCTGTGTGGTGTAACTGAATGGTCTCGTCATAACCGTTTTCAGCAGCCATATCTTAAACATGCTTTCTCACCTACAGCCACACTTACAAACGTAGCAGTAGCATTGATAAGATCAACCACTGGTGGCGCACTAAAACCGAACTATGCCATCGATGGCATGGTCTGGTCCCCAACCCATTTAGTACCGCTGGCTGTGCTGCTAACGAAATAGGGTCAGGTATGGCCTATTCAGTTTGAATTTTGACTGCATATTAATGAGCACAGTCACCTGAGAAGATCATTTGATCAGCACATCTATACAGTGGAAAGCTTGGAAATTAGATGACAAAACATGGAACGTTGAACTTGTTTGTACGGTTTTACTTTTAAGTGTGCGACTCTATTCTTCTATGATGGGATTTAGTGGTGAAATTACGATTATCTTCAATGTTTTTCTTTCAGACTTGTGCCGGTGACCATGGTCACCTTTGGCATGTACGGCACCGACTCAAAAACAAATGATTTTTCATTCTTCATTCAATATCGATATTGGATGCTTGGTTCGGGAAACTATGAAGGTAAAATGACTCCATGGGCATACGAAATCTAAAGTCGAATGTAGCTCCAAGCTGAAAACGAATTCATCGTAGGTAAACACTGCACTCTTACTATTGACCGTCCGATACCAATGCTAACAATAGCCCATACCTGACCATTTTTTTCGTGAACAGCGCAGCCAGTGGTAAAATGGGTCATGGAACCAGACTAATCGATGGCAATGGAGAAATTTTACTCTTCAATAAAGTTACTTTCTGTCAGTTCAGAATGGCTTTTTTTCCGCCTCTTATCAGAATTACTGACATGAAAGAAAACAGTCCTTCCTTATCGTTGAGCATTGTTGAAATAGAAACTACCTGAGCGGTGTAAAAATAGTAGGGAACAAGCCCTATGAATGGACAAGGGATGTTCCTGGCCAATTGGTCTCTCTTCTCTAAACCGGTTGTGATGTTGTGCTCTATGGTGGGAGTCACGGTATTCTCGTTAAATCTCATCGAGTGTTGGCGCCATCATATATTGCCTCTACAAATGTATTGCGGGAAAGAACAATTCGCCCATTTGTGACTCAGTTAGGGAGCCGTCATTATTTATGGCCTGGGGGGGGGGGTCGGAGGAATCTGAGGGGGGTCACTCAAAAAATCGAAAGCTACAAGGGGGGGTTGCTCAAAAGTGGAGAACAAGAAGGGGGGCTACTCATTTTTGTTGATATGTACCGAAGCATTTAGTGAAGTTATGAATTAATACAACAATAATAGTAAAAAGCAGCAATATGTATGCTTGAGATATGTATGTTCATACCTGGTATATGTACACACACACACACACACACACACACACACATATATATAATATTAATATATATATATATATATATATATATATATATATATATATATATATATATATATATATATATATATATAATACATGTTGTTTCAAGCAGGAACTAAAATCTCATTACACTATGTGTTTCACGTTATTGTGATCTTCGGACGAGAATGATCAGCTATTCGACGTGGCAAGCCTAATGTTAGAGGCTAGTACTGAGTACATTTTTCAGTATTTCCTGATTAAAGATTGATATACTTGCGTGATCATTCATGAGAAACGTCTGCTTTCTATATTCTATATTGTATAGGTTAGGTAGGGGGAAATGTGTAAAGCAAGCTAATTTTGATTTTATAAAGTTTAAAACCAGTGGAATGCCTTGACAAAAAACCCATCTTTTATTGCAGGAAAATAATAATAAATAATAAAATGTGAATAAATGTATCTCTGTCGCTATTTTTTCGTTTTCAAAAACTTCTTCATTGAAATCAGTGAACTGGAATAAAAGTTTTGGAATGCTGTCTCAGATTTCTGTTCCTTTGAGTTTTTTATACGAAAAAAATCTGAAAAAAATACTCCCCAAGTGCCACCAAATAACGCCATTTTAATCTCTATTTTTCAAAAGCTCCAACGGCAGGAGGTGGACACCCCACTCCTGACCTTCCCCCGCGTGTGCTTTTGCACCACATCTTCACCCTTTTGTAAACAAAACCTGCGGAGAACACTGCATGTCATCAGAGCACTGGATACAGACCTGTACATCGGCCCCTGTCACAGCAATGGAACCTCTTTCCATCACAGACCTGTAACACAGGATTTAATCAGGGTCTGTACAGGGCCTGTCGCAGCAGCAATCCATTTTACTGTATAGATACTTAACTTTCCCATTTCTTTTGTTGGGGGTCTCTTAAAATTTCTGTAGCAGAGAGGGGGGTTACTCAAACACGTCATGGTTGGCAGGGGGTTACTCGAAATTTTCGCGTTTCTAAAGCAATTCCTCCGACCCCCCCCCCCAGGCCGTAAATAATGACGGCTCCCTTTTGAAGGAATTAACCAGTGACATATTGCAAATTTATTACTACAGGCCGAAAAAGAGAACATCCCTCGCATGCGAATAAAGTTCCCTGTGACGAAAAGTTGTAAGACCGACGCATTTGAGGTAAGGCTGTCATTTGCGATGTTTAATCTACTGACCAGAGCCTGTTGTGACTTTTGGTCGATACATGTGAATTAGTCTCACTATAATATTTGAGGTTAATGCGAAGGGATGACATTAAAATAGTATGTACACTAGACAACGGATGTACAAAACGACGGGAACATGCATCTGTGATTACAATACTCAAACATACGTGCAGCAGCACATGAAAAAGGCCTGTGTTTGAACTGTCTTTCACTCGCCATACTTCCCTCCTTTTCAGTTAGTTTGTCCAGCTTTGTCAAACTTCTGTTTTCTTGAGGGCTTCTTGTGTGCAAGGAAATTGAATGGTCTCGTCCTCCGCGCTGTTTAAGAGCCTATGTCAAGCGTTTGCTCGTTTATGGATCACGGACATAGTACATTGACTAGACCATCGACCAGCCATTCCCGACGCTCGACAACGTGATGCAACCTAAAATTGCCATCGCGGGCTGAAAAACTTTACTTGACAGTTATGTTTGCTTCCATTAAGGTTATTAAAACAGAAATTGAAGAAATCTAATTACCGAATTAAAAACAGATTCACTAGTCATAAATAGGATTGTATTTAGCACGGATAAATGACGTGTTGTTCTGTTTCTGCAGTATAATTTACATGTACTTCTGAGTGACCTATTTTTTACGTTGTGAACATACGTCCTCTCCCGGACATTAATGCCATTGTTGGGATCAAGCGTCTATGATATTCTTGTCATGCATGTGCGTCATAGAGCGTATACATACAATCGTAACATCGGCAAAGATGTGAGCCGCTACAGGTTGCTGAACCCTGCTATTTGGGGATTTGCATATTCAAAAATGCGTCAACTCAGACTTGCTTTCTTAGAAAGTTTTATTTTCGCTTTAAACAATTAGCTTACATTGAAAATGGTATTACATGCTGTCATGTGATTTACAAAGAGAAAAGAGAGTCCCTTGCTATTCATGTGGCGTGTCCTAGTAGTTGTCTTCTGCCAAGAAATTAAGTTTGACTTATCTATTTATCTAAAGATCTAATCTAATTCATGTTTGTGTCAAAACCCTGCACCCAGACGGGATCAGTCATGTCGGGGACCATCTCCGCGATGACAAATTAACGGATTATTGACAAATTGAAACTACTAATCTAATTCAAAGATGACAAGTCTGTTCTCGAAATGTGAAGCAGATTTAAAGTACAACGGCGGGTTTTACAGTGAACAAACCGATTGACAACGCATTGTCTGTCTCGCTCCCTTTAAACCACATTTCGTATTAAATTGGTTTCGTAAACACGTCGTTTGATTTGGATAATTAAGTTTTACAAGCATGTGCTTCCACATATCATGTCGAAATGAAAGTCCCCAACCTATCAGTACCGTCAGGCAGTATGCGATGCCCTATATGACTATTGCTAAAGTTTTGTCCTAACCAGAACCATGGGTCTGCTTATTGTACGCAACGAAAAGTGCCCGAAATGGTAAGTTTTTATATTTTGTATGACTTCAGGGTAAAGAAAGCAAAAATGCAAATTTTTTTTCATCAAACAAATAACGTAAAGCTTAACATAATTGTAAAATCTCTTGTCATTGTTTGCCCGTTATTAAAGCAACCAAATCATATCATATGTTCTCGGTCGTGATATTTTGTCAGAAATACCACAAATCACTTTTTATTTCATCTGCGTCTTCTGTTTATCTGCATCGCCAAGCCCTGATACTCTGACCACGTCGGAATCCCCAGTCATTCTCAACAACACTGTCACGAGCTGCACTGACAGTCTTACTGTCACCGACGGCAATACCAACATGACTTCCGTCCGCCATTACATCACCCGGCTGGGCACTGGAGGCTGTGCCGACGTAATTGCAACCTGGTTTGGATGACATGCTATACCAAGATGCAGCGCTGATTGGGCCTGTGAAAAACCTGACAGAAAAGAAACAGAGAATAAAGTGATAAAATTTACATCACAATAATGAAGTGATGGACCACCAGATCTTGGGACAGGACGGTCAAAAATGCCTGCTAATTTTTCAGTGGTCACACATTCAGCTGACACAAATATATGTAAATTTGGAAGAACATTTATTGCGTGTCTTGGGTAATCGCCAATTTTGTGAAAATATAAATGGTATATCAGCATCCTGACCATACTTCTAGATTTAATGATCCATTGTTAGCCATGCCATAGAAACCTTATTTATTAGTTCTTGTCATTTCAAAAGAGAACGTATGTTCTGAATTGAAATCTGATCTGATTATCCATTCTTGAGATGTGCCACCGACAAGCCTAGCCAAATTCAAATACCTACAGTTGCGACATGTGTGCAACATCGTCTTACGTATGTGAAGCTGAAGCAATGGGTGCAGAAACGTCTTACCTGCCCTGCCGTTCAGGGGGCGATACACCTGCCTCCTTAAGAACGTCATGTACGAAATAATTGCACTTGTTCTCGCGGTAACCAGGCCACCGAAAGGAATAAAATGAATACCGTGATGATCCAACATGGCCCCTTGCAGCACTAACTATATCACTCGCCTGAAGAAAATAATATTATTTCAATGTTATGACACGAGTACAAAGTTCAAACTCTCGGTACACACCTACATATGTGTGTATGTATGTATGTATGTATGTATGTATGTATGTATGTATGTATGTATGTATGTATGTATGTATGTATGTATGTATGCATGCATGCATGCATGCATGCATGCATGCATGCATGTATGTATGTATGTATGTATCTTACTCAGTTTGCTCCAAAATTAAGCTTATTTACGTTTATTGGCAAAATATAGTCAAATGCTTTATTTTCATTTTAGACGAAAAACGGTTAAAAATAGAACGATTTTCATCATCGAATGGCGCATTGATATATTTAAACTACTTTTATCAATATATCAATATTTTTATGCGAAATTTTCCTAAAACCGGATTTTCCGTGCAAAAAATAAAATTTCAAGACTTTTGCATCCAAAAGATTTCAAGTTGAAAATAGTTCCGGACGGTTCACTTTCAGTCCAGTGATGACTACGCGGCCCGCGACATCATCGGCGAGTTACCATTGAATCCTATGGAGCGCGCGACGTTCGATATACGAGGCGTGTAATATATATATATATATATATATATATATATATATATATAAATATGTGTGTGTGTGTGTGTGTGTGTGTGTGTGTATGTGTGTATCTTTATTTATTTATTATATATTTAATATATATATATATATATATATATATATCTTTATTTATTAAATATTTAATATTTATTGACAACTAAATCCTACCTTGTCGGCCGTGGCAGTATTGAACAGGAACGCAATAAGTAACAGCTTGACCAATGTGGACTTCATCGTCTATATGCAAATTGCTAAATAAGAAAAACTTGCATGTTTAGTGTATTTAAGCATCATTGCAAGATTGCAATTAGTTATTTGCAGGGAATTCGAATTATATGTAGATTCAAGAGCCAGTATACATGTATCGTCTGTTACTCAACTAATTGTTGACTCAACCTTGTTGCTATTGCGAATATTACGAAAACGCTAAATCTGTCAGATTACTGTGATTAAAACCGCATTTGCGTACAAGAAATTTGATATTTGAATTTAACCTTAGGGTTCTTTCCACCGTACAAGATTATCTATGGCACAAGTTTTCTTCTCTTCATACAAATACTAGAGGTGTCTGTAAGAGTGAAATTATGCTTGTTTGACAACTAATGTGAATGTATTTAATTAGAGTATTGTGAATAAAAATGCAAATGTGTTCAAGAAACATTATTTTAGAATTTCACACAAAAGTGTAATTCAGCTTAACATGTTTACTCCTGGTGCAGACCATGAACAGTTTTCCAATGTGAAACTAGGTATAGATACGCAGTAATATATCTTTGAAAACTGGTACAAGCGTACTTTACTAATCGTCAGTTATTGAAACACGACTGCTTCATTGGATAGCCTGTGAAAGGTGATTTATGAAAGAAATGTTTTCTGCCCCGTCCAGAATGATCTTATCGGCATGGTTTGCATTTAGTGAAATTGTACTCTGAAATTTTCAAGGTCCCCTTGAACACCCAGGGTTTTCTTGCCCCAAAACATTTTCTCCTATCACAGCGTTAATTGACAATGTACTCGTTCCCTAAAACACATATTTACCGCTAAGGCTGTAACGACGGTTGCGCATGCAACAGTAACAAAAAGTTTCGATATTTCAAGCAGAAGTGTCAGATGAGAACACCTATATTTAGTAACAGACCTGTAACTGCAAACGACGCTAATGATAATGTTAACACACAATGGTAGGCATCCCTTTCCCAGAAATCGCTGCAGTTGACAACACAATCATCTCGTATCATTGTTAAGTTTGAAACTTGCCAACTTTAATATAAATATTCATTTCGTCGTATTCCTCATTCTTGTTATTATGTTTGTAAGACACACCTGCTCGTTATACACACAAAATCATATTGAGACGCCTAGTGTTCAACATATGGACAGAATCAGAATCTTCAAAGGTTAGAGCTTTTGTCAATATAAGTAATAGCATCAAGTGCCATACCTTATTCCCGACTTCTCAACTGCACAGTAACGAGGTTAGTAGAGCACTTCACAGCTCAAATACAGCATAGATACTGTGCCAAGTAACAAATAGTCGAAACTTTTATAGTGTTTCGAGAAATGCATAAGGTCAAGCAATAGAAGGATATAATTTGCATATCACGTATGTAGGGAATGTGTTATTTCTTCCTATCGTAAGAAAAAACAACTTCTGCGAAAACAAACGTACATGTTTGCCTAACATTGAGATGTTATTTCAAAAGTTTTCATTACCTTAGCAGAAATTATAGTTCACCGATAGTTTAGGAGGTAACTGACCGCTGCCTCCAATCGTATCGCGAACAATACAGTTCCGTGGCCTTATCTTGTTTGGTGTTAAATAAATTCGTCCGCTTTTATATCTTCTCAAACCTTGGTTAATTTCCGGTCAGCGACCCCTTATTTTTGTTTTATGGTCACAAGTGCTGTTTTTCGGAATTTATAGAGAGATTTAGTTTCACGTAATTACCTCGATCAGTACGCGTAGTGTCTTTGTCACGTGATAACCAGACGTCGCGTGCGTGTAGCAAAGACGTTCGGAACGTCAAACGACACTTCTACACGTAGTCATAATTAAATGTAATTTTTTTTTTCAGATTTTCTCGGTGTTTCCTAGACTTGGTTCTAGTCTATGATTTGTGAATGTTTAAGTTGTCATGGAGTGATGCTTTGTGTTCTGTTTTCATGTAACGCGTGAGTGGAGTGGACGAGTTGAGTGGAGTGTGCGATAAGTGGAGTGAACGCTATACAGGGGAGTTTCGCGCGGAATCCGGCAGAAACTAACTCACTACTGCGCAGACATAAAGGTAACGCATTCAATCGCTAGGAAAACCTGGCCTGGGCTACCAAATTCCGAATAGGTTTGTACGAAATAGGAGAGACACAAGGTAAACTATTATAAATGATTTTATTTTTTTTTTGAAATTCACCGACTTGGAACCAAGTGTAGGTGTTTTCGTGAATTTAGAATATCATTGTAAATTCTCAAACATCTTGATATGAGATATTTCCCAGAGTTGGCATCAGTACAAGAAGTACTTGCTATCATTTCAGGACATGAACGAAAAGTCGAACTCTCATGTCACTTTTTACCGTACGCCTTGACAAAATTGATTTAAAACCCCATCAATAATCATGAATCAAAGAAAATCGGCCGATATAATGCGAGGGTACAATGAGGTATAAGTGTGGTCATAAAGTACAGAAGTTATTTTCTCGTAAGATTGGACTAATTTTACATCTTTCTGAGAACAAAATGCAGCAAAATCATCGCGAACGCACAAGTGAACCAAAAACGTTGGCACGGATACGCCAATGCGTGCCATCAGACGTACGCGCTATAACGCGTAACTAAACCTCTCTACTGACATGTTTTGGCGTACCGCTCGTACCGGGCACAACTGGTGATATCGGTCAGTGAAACCCTAGGGGCCGTGTATAATTAAAACATGCGCACGGTAAACGCTACTTCTGTGTTTAAGGGGAAGGGTTTTGTTGTATTTTGATTGCCGTGGGCAAAAATCGCACTACAAGTTTCCCTATCGCAACATCTCTATACAAGGTTTTCTGTGTCGCAAAATATCGAGCTACTCAACGGTGCTACACTAGCATTCTTTTGACATACATGTGAATCAGTGCACTAGTAAAATAACGTAACAATCGTTTTGGATATTGGTTGCTTCATTGTTCAGTCGGCGCTGAACAGATAATTATTTTAGAGGGGAGAGGGGAGGGGGTAGTCGGTCGCGTATTCGTGATGTAAAAGCGACGTAATTACCAATTGCTGGATGCAGATGCAGAATGAGGCTTGGTTGGATTTTCGCACTTCTAAACTTTCGTTTGGAGGAGGGGGTGGGGGTGGGTGGGGGTTGAGCACAAACGCCCTTAGTTTCGTTTACCGTGCGCATGTTTTAATCATCCACGGTCCCTTAGTTGAATGGTCTCCACCGAAATGATCTTTACGCTACAGTTGGCAGCTCGTGTCAAAAATTTACCTCAGTATGAACTTCTAGCTAGTCAGGCGAGGCAGTTAGTCACACGTCGACCACAACCGAACAACATTTTCGAGATATAGAATAAACTGGTTCACTGCAAGGGCGATGTTGAGGTCGTGTACTTTTCCGTGTACGCATGTCGATGAGCCAAATCATGTTTGGCGATCACTACAATAATTTGTCGCCAGATTTTACGTAATCTAAATGACCTCAGCAGCAACAACATCAATGAACTGTTTCCTGTTATCTCATTGTCCGTAATGAACAGTGCAGTGTTCCAGTTACTGTGACTCGAGTCGACAGTCTATCACTCTCATATCTTTCAACGGACGTATCACCATGCGATTTCCTCTATGCCCGATATTTTCCGAGAACACCATCGGGTGATTTCGGTCAGGGAAACTTTAGTTGAACGGCCTCGTCCGAAATGAGCATTGTACTACAGTTGATAGATCTACCTCGGTGTGAATTTCTAGCTCGTCTGACGAGACGGTCAGTCACACTTCGAACACAACCAAAAAATGTTTTCTGACATTTGAAATTCAATATAGGCACGAATTTCAACCCTGTACGGGTTCGTTTGAACAAGCCATCGGAAAATCACAGAGCATTCAGAACAAGATAACCGCGTGTTCATTACATATACGTCCTTGCGGTGTAGCAAGCGACCCATAGAGGGCAGGCTATCGATATCAGCGATATCACCCCATGAGGTCAACAAAGCATAGGGGGGAACGTGTATTTCCTTGTGTGGCTTCTACATGTATGCCGTGTACAGACAGTAAATCAATTGAACTTGGTTCAAATCCTAAAGATGATAAACTCGAATAGAGCATAACTGTAACAGCGCTTAATTGTTCGCAACTATGTAAAAATGAAGGTAAAATGCGTCTCGTGGACAAACGTTTAGGCTCTCACGCTTTGTTCTGGTCTACCACCGATTTGTACTTTGAGTGAATAAACCCCACCGTCTTTTACTTTAAACTTTGAAAATTGCATTCCTTCACATAGAGTTAAATATAAAGTAATGTGTTTCTCTAGTACGAAATTTTGTAAGGTGACCCCTGATTTTTATTCTTGATTAGGTAAGCGACAACTTGACAGTTACATTGAGGAAATTCTGTGTAAAAGTGTAAGTATTTTACTTCAAAGTGAGTATTACCCTGATGTTGGCCTATTCTTGAATTCCCGGCCACAACAATTGTCTCGTTAAGAGCCGTAAAACATTGCTTTCTGTCGCTTATTTTGTGTGAATATAGTAAATAGATACTTCAAACTGTTTGGAAAGAGCTAGCCAAATTCATACGTTTAGGCCGAAGATGATCATGATTATAGACATTATTAAGTTGCAATTCAGGGCATTGTTATCAATCGTTTTTATTTCATGTCAGTCGATTAATTGTTGTCATTTTGCCAGTTGACGTCAGTGGTGACATTCCAGTTTTGTAGCTTACCGGAAATAAATATGGCGGTTTTCAATTTATAATATGTCAACAACCGTTTGTAATGTGCGTTGTAGAACGTTTTTACGATATTTTGTAAATTTACTATTTGTGTGACGTCATTCTTAAAGTCTAAGGGCTAGGAAGAGATTAGTTATCATCATGTTTCTGCGAAAATACATGAAAAATATGTATGAAGTTAACTCAGTGTAGAGCGGTTGTTTTGGGTTCAAATATCGGAGAACTTTCGAGATCATTTTTTCTGATATAAACCATCGTGCTATTACCCCGGAACTTTTATACGTTGTCAAACAGACAAACTCTTAAGCTCCTCTTGGGGAAAAAGAAATGTGAAAGTTTTAAACTCAAGTTTGACACGTTTAGCTTAAAGAGTATTTTTTAAAGTGCACCTACAGTTTGTTTACATGGAATGAGGAACCTCCTTATAGTAATCTCAATCAAGTTTTTTGAAAGTTGAAATAAAGAAAAATGAAGGAACGAGTTTCTCTGACTTTGAGTTAGATTTCAACACAACACATCACATCACATCACATCAAATTACATCACATCACATCACATCACATCACATCACGCCACGCCTCGTCACACCACACCACACCACACCAAACCACATCACATCACATCACACCACACCACATCACATCACATCACATCACATCACATTCACATCACATCACATCACATCATTCGTTCCACAGACAATGCATTTTCTGTTTCAAAAGGATGTTTTGTTTCGTATACAGAGCTAGATATCGGTGACACGTAATTCATTCACGATATTAAGAGACAATTTTTACTGTATGGTATCTTGTATATGTTGACTGGAGTGCAGGCTGCTGCGGTCACTCACAGCGTTGCGCGTGAATTACGAATAGGGAGAATTTGTGGAGAGATTGAAAATATAGCTAGCGGCTCCCTAGGAAAACACATTCAGAGTTCGTATTCAAAAGTTTCTGTTGTTTTAACCATTCCTCTGTCTCGCAAAAGAGGGCAAGTGATTTTAAAGTGTTTTTCCTCTGATATAATATGCATTATTATAATTATAATTGTGTATAATTATTGATTGTGTCGTACCCAAAAAGAAATGGCTCTTCAGAGGGCAAAAACAACCAGAAATTTACACACTCACACATATATTAACAAACAGACACACATACTCTCCCAAAGAACTTTAAGACTTCAATTCAACATCGCCTGGCTTTCACGACGCAGGCGCGCTACCGGGCACGACAGTAGTTGGCAGTTTGGCTGTATTGGTGATCGCGTGTAAATGCCTTTTCAACTTGAAGTTGTTTCAGCATCACATATGCAGCGCTCAGCAAGTTGAGTGTAGCTCAGAACTGCCTCACTAACGTCACATTACAATGGCCACTGAGTTAAAATATGACCCGTGATAACAACTTATGCAGGCCCTTGGGCCGCCAAATTACGTAACAGAGATGTTCAGTTCGACCACGTAATTACGCGCACTTTTGACGTATCCGTGCCAACGTGTGACTTTGTATTTTCTCGGATTCCGAAATTTGTCTAATTTTTACTTATAAACAATGTCTTTTCATGACCCTTGAATTATCATGAATTTTAAGAAATCTTTCTACACTTCCTGATACATTTATTATGAATTTTAAGAAGTTTGTACCAGGGTCATTGATAGGGCGGCTATCATTGAATATTTCTACATCTGTGAATTTCACCTAGCATAATCAAGTTTTAGCTCGAGCTCTGTTTTTTTTAAATTATTTTTGTCGCTGTGCACCAATTGGACAAAAAAGTTATCAATAATCAGTCATTTTTCACACTCTCACCCTTCCTTTCCGTCACGTAGCACAATACAAATATGGAAACGCGGCGGCACCACAACTTACAAACAGTCTGAACGACCAAATTCACAATAATAGTCTCTTTGGAGATCAAGGGGCACACCTTAAGCACTCGGTCCAGCTACCTTCCGCCGTCGCTCTGGGTTTTTCAAACCTGACGTCAGCAAATCACACTTACACATTTCATTTATCAGAGTGTTACCTGTAAAATTCCAACAATCGATTTGTACAGTGCATTCAAAACACGGTTTAAAGGTCATACTCCATTGTCATTGCCCACAGGAAAATTATATACAAAATATAATATGGGCGTATGATTCCTCAAAATACTACCATATGCGTACATTTTTTGGCTACACTAATTAAAATATCAGTTATTGTGTAGAGAAGAGGAGGCACCATGGCCCCGTGGTTAGGGTAACGGATTCACTGTCAGAGGGTGGTGAGTTCGAGACCCGGTTCTGACAGTACTACAGTCGTGTGCACTGTGCGCTCGTATCATGCTCGCTCGGGTGGCAGTGATGCACGGCTCCCGTGGAGTTGTGATCTTAGGTATGGTGATCGGAACACACTGCGTATATGTTGCATCCCTAATAGTCAGGTGGCTTAGCAACAAAAAACAGCAAGATCGTTACACGGATGACAAAAATGCCAAATTTGCTACAGAGGTTCACATATGTGTAGATCAAAATTAGCTATTGCTCCAAAAATTTGAGTCACCGGAAAGGCTCGATGACGTCATAAATTCAAAATGACCGTTATTATATTGCTTAAAATGGTAAAATATTGCTAATTCATGCAGGTTTCAATATTTTTTTGCATTAACTGAAATAAACATTCTCATTTATAAGTAAAACATAAAATTGACGCAAAGCAATTATTATGATGACGTCATAAAGCCAAAATGGCCGACCAAATTCAAAATGTCTGCCGTAACATTGTCTAAAATGTTAAAGCACTGTTAATTAAGCCTGTTTCAGCATTTTATCGCCTGAACTGAAATTAACATCCCAAATTACACACAAAACATATAATTGATGAAAATTATTTATTGTGATGACGTCATAAAACCAAAATGGCAACCGAAAATTACAAAATGGCCTGATACGAAGTTCACTTTGCTTGGTACAATAGCTCATTTACGTGACAAAATGATAGTTTCAAGGTAATGTACAATTTGTATTAATATTCCATAAACTAAAAATAAAAATTAAATGTACCAAACCTTTGCCAATAAGTTCAACACAAATAACAAACCCTTATGAGATTACTTATTACTAAACAATAATCTGTGTTTGAAAAATCGAATCGATATAAAAGGAAATGAAGACAACTTCACACACTGGTTAACCTTGTTTATGATACGGTATAGTGAGTGGATCAATGTGGTTTCGTGCTAGGGAAACATGGTGAGAAACCAGTGAATCGATAGTGTTTTGACCCTCATAATGTGACCCTAGTCCCAGAAAAAAAGCTTTTATGTTGGTGATTCCTCCTAGCGGCATTTCCAGCCAAAGTGAGGTCCCTTCTCCAGTCACTTGAATGGTCTTGTATTCCAACATGCTTAGTTTGATGGTAGCCGTCAAAGAGAGATGCTAAGATCATTATGTTGTAGTCTGATTGTTGCGTGAACTGTTGCTCAGACCGTTCATTTGTACTCTCCTTGTGTTTGAATTTTGCTTGAAGGAGGATATCTTGTATGTTTTTCTTTCTTTTATACGTTATTATAGATTTTCTGGAAAACCATGGCCAGCGTATAATCGTCCTTCATTATTTTCCAGTTTCTTATCAAATAGTTTGATTAGGCTGGTTATGATGAGGTTGTGCTGACAAGGTTTTTGTTACATCATTACTCTTAGTTTTGTTGATGGAGGATGGCTGACGTTTTGTTACATGAACTTCTTTTTGATACAAGCTATGTCTTTCTTTTTGTTATCTCGTTGTTGAAGTTTTTGCGTTGAGAAATCGACCTTTTTATGAAGTCCGTATTGTTGTTGCATGTGCGAACATAGCTGAGTAATTCACCTTCAATGAAGCATTTGAAGGTTGGTGGCAGATAAATATTGTCAGATGGTTTTGTGTGGGTTTTACAATCGAGCCATCTCTCTCGATTGCGTGTCTGACATTTGAAGACCACAAGGTCTAGGTGTTAGATTTTGTCGATGAAATGTTCAATTATGAATTCCCAAGTTGAACGTAGGGTACAGGGTGTTGTACTCCCCGACAAATGTTCTGAATGTTATGAGTTTATGTTCTGTTCCTGAGTAAATCATGAAAATGTTACCTTTAAACGTTGAGGGGATTTTTGTATCGTATCAGTTGGCTGGTAATGTTTCAGAGTCCAAAGCTACGATCGCTGCATTTATGGCTTCATTTTTGGCATGTTTTTCTACATTGATAACACTTCTAATGTTACAAGAATAAAGTTTGCTTGTATTTTTATTGATTCTAACCAGTTAATGAAGTTTTTGGGTCCCTAACATATGTAAGTCGTCTTTGCATGATTTGTTTTATGACAAAGTCTAGAAATTCCGAGATTTGGTTTATTGGGCTCGAGCAGCCATATCTATTGAGACGTTGGATGATGATTGTTCCTTCTGCTTGGGTTTTGTGTATTTTTGGCAGGAGATACCATCGTGTTGTACAAATTATTCTACTTATGGGAATGGGGAAACTGTAAATCACCTCGTCAATGATCTTCTTGTCGCAGATAAACGATATCATATACAATTTCCACCGTATAGTTAATGTCGCCAACTTGAAGTGTTGCCTTAATGTACAGTAATAGTGTACATTTCGCAGCTGTCTATAACTTTCTTTAATGTCAATTGTCGTATTAACAATTGCTATGTCTCTTACTTTATTGATGGGTTTTATTGTGATTTATTTGTTTTTAGACAGATTGTTCAGATCAGTCTTTTCTGTTAGAGTTGTGTTCTTTCTGATGTGGGTTGCAAATGGAATTTTCTCTATCGAACTAAGTTGCTTCGAGACAGTTTTACAATTTTGGGTTTTCCGCCGTTAGTAGTGTCGACATTGGATTTATCTTATAACAGATGTCTGATTGATGAATTGATCGTTTATTTCTCATGATATTGCACACTCTTATGATGCGAGTAGATTTGTTGATATCTGATAGGACAATTTTTCTGTATAGGCAATTCGGAATGGGAATAAATTTCAAGCTTTTGCTTGATGCTTTGATTTGCAAGATTTTTGATGAATCTGAGAATCTTTCTGAGTTCTTGCTTTTGTTTAATCTTCGATTTTCTGTTTATAATATGTTCTTCCTGGCGATTTTTACGTTTTATGTTTCCAAACAGCAAAACGATACCAAAAACGAAAGGCAAAGATGCTTTCATAAAAATCACGAAAGCTGCGAAAAAGCAAGGTAACCTAGCTTCAAAAGTCAAAATAGTCTTCTCTTTGTTCATAAAACCCTGAGGAAACGGTCTTTTTTAAGCCAGCACATCCTCCAAAAAGAGAACTACTGTAGCACAAAACTATGCGTTTGTCATCACACATCGAGACATGAAAAAAACAGAAAATTCAACAAACGGAAAAGGCTTCTCAAACAAAGGAAGCAAAAGACCAAAATCACAAACATAAAACCTCTTTCGGGGGCCAAGGTCACATGACCAGGGTCAAGGCATGATTTATTCACCGATTTCTCGCCATGTTTTTCGTTATCATGAAATCACACTACTATTGATCTACTCACTATATCGTAACACTTTCAAACGTAGAACCGATATGTAAAGTTACCCTCATTTCCTTTACAATGATTCACTTTTTCAGACAGAGACCATTGTTAAATACTCAATAACTTCATAATAGTTTGCAATTTGTGTTGAGCTTATTGGCTAAGTTTTGGTACATTTATCATTTATTTTGAGTTTACGGATCATCAAGACAAATTGTACATTACCTTGAAACTATTATTTCGTCACATAAATGGGCTATTGTACTAAGCATAGTAAACTTCATAATAGGCCATTTTGTAATTTGTGGTTGCCATTTTGTTTTTATGACGTCATCACAATAATTAATTTGCATCAATTATATGTTTTGTCTGTAATTTGGGGTGTTAATTTCAGTTCAGGCACTAAAATGCTGGACACAGGCTTCATGAACAGTAATTGAACATTATCACAGGGTATTATGGGAGATATTTTGAATTTGGTCGGCCATTTTGGCTTTATGACGTCATCACAATAATTTATTTGCATCAATTTTATGTTGTATTTGTAATTTGGGATGTTTGTGTCAGTTTATTCAAAATAATATTGAAAACTGCTCGAATTAGCAGTATTTTACCATTTTAAGCAATATAACGGCGGCCATTTTGAATTTATGACGTCATCGAGCCTTTCCGGTGACCCAAATTTTTGGAGCAATAGCTAATTTTAATCTACACATGTATGCGAACCTCTGTAGCAAATTTGGCACTTTTGTCATCCGTGTAACGATATTTTTGTTAAGCCACCTGACTATAAGGGTACCTTATTGCTACTATATTATACAAGTATATTGAAATTTTTAAAAATTTTTAAAAATGACATTTTTTTCGACCATAAGCTCACTTAAATTTTGCGTATTTACAGAAGGCCCCATGACAGGAATATCTTTATATCTATCATTCTCTGGTACCCGCGAATTAAAAACGTCACGCAACACAGTGAAATGGATCCTTAAAAGAGGATAAACGTTTTATTTCAACACAGAAGTATCAACAGTACCTGACTTGAACGTAGGTCATGAAAGCTAATAATAAAAGTATTTACATAACAATACCAGTGTCAACTTTTGAACTTTCAACAAACCTAGTACCTCGACCTGACATACACTGCACACACTTTACAATGCACGCCGCCGAGAGCAGATGGATATTTCGCTCCGTTCAAAACGGAGTTCATTCATTTTTGTTGACGATTTGAATGTTTACAGGACCACTGAATGTGCATTTTTGAAACAAACCTGAAGTTTGATTCATAATAACGTTACAATGGTCGGAGTACGACACCCATCAGATTATGACCCCACAGCAGTAGAACACGCTGTTGGCTGTTGGCGATCATGGACATCATCGGCAAGGGCTGTATGTTCGGAATACCCAAAGCTTTCGGAAAGAATCCCAAACAAGTTTTGACTTTGTTCAGTGGTAAGTTTATTTGTGTATGACCTTACACGTGTCTCGTTTTTATGACAGGATACATTCATGATATGTGCCGCATCTCTATTCCCGCCGTCTAAAACCGTGCACGCCGTCGCTCTGAGACAACAATTTGCATAGGCACGGGACAACGCGCACGCCGCGCTGCCTCCTTTGAGATTTCTTTCATCATATCGACCAATTTATTGACCCCCAATGGGCACATTGGAAACCATACGGGGTCTTTCATCATAACGCCCAATTTATTGACCCCAACGGGGACATTGGAAAACCATACTGGGTCATCCACGAGGCAATTAATTTTCGGTCGCTGAAACAGACAATTATTACCAGGATGTGACTTATTTAAATAAAATTCAAAGGATGTCACCGGGTATCGCTCATTGTCGGTGGCGTACATTGTAGCTTGGGATGTATAATCATCAGCTTTAACTCGAAATGATTCCTTCGTTAGATACCGTAACCCGTCGCGACCACGTCGCCCAAAGTGAAATGTAAGATCGAACCACACTTTCCTTCAAAGACAAGTAGGGGTACTGCTATAATACTGAGCTTACCGCTGCAAGTTTACTCCGCCTTGCATATCGGCACTTTATGTTCAATGCGATCCAATCCTGTGGATTTCAACTGTTTCAAAAGTTCCTTCAATTTATTTGATGAGTTAAATTCTCTATCCTGCATTATATGTTGCATTTCTATGGAACTGTGGTGAGTTCAGATTTCGATTTACGGCTGCTCAAATTCCCCTTAGGCTTGACCGTCTTACAGTTTTCCATCTTGGCTCCTCATTTCAGCGTAGAAATGGCGTAACAAGTCGTTCAGGTCTTGCACTGGATGATTTTCAAACTTGATTTTTCCAAATACTTGCTAGCCATTCTAGAAAAAAGTGAAAGAAAGCACGTTATTTTCTTTAAGTCAGTGAGTCAGTGTTTTTTGGTTTTTTGTTTTTGTTTGATCGCCCGGTTTTATCGGATCACTGAGAGTACGACGTGTACGCGGTGCATTCTCTGCAAGCAATGATGTACGGTATAAAGTAACTTAGCTGTTATATCGCGGCACTTGTTGCGTGTATCGAACGCGCTCGGGTCATGGGGGTCATCGCCACCCCCAATGACCCGAGCGCGTTCGCGCCACAAGTGCCGCTGCGATATCACAGCTGAAAGTAAACCACCTTTCAAAATCTTGACTCCCCAAACAAATGCCGCTTCTTTTTCGTCTTTTAAATTCCCGATGTCGTCGATTTCTCTCTCTCACTGCTGATCGCGAACCATACCTGTTTTGTTGGTAAGAATTCCTGATAGTTTTTGGATACTACCGAATTCGCCGGGAACTTGAACGACCTCCACATTATTCAAGGAAGCCATTGTTTATGTTTGTGGCTGACGATCGCGCAGATTGCAGAGGTAACGTTGGAAGAAAATTTTCTTGAAAATTACAGCATTTTCCATTTATTCTCTCATATGTATGGGATTCTGAAAACACATTTAAAGAAAAAACGTAGCAGTCAATCAATCAATCATTCTTAAATTATTAAGAATACTAGGCCTTACTTTTCTAAATGATTTTTAGACCAAAAAGTACAAAGTGTCAGAGAGAGGGCCTCTCAGCCTAGCCCCATGGAGAATGTACCCCAATTCTTATTGCAGTGAGGTCATCTCTCTCCATTGCTCTTATCAGGATCGGCCAAAAACAAGGTATTGGGACCCATCGCAGATCAGTATTATGTGACTGAAAACAGCAAGGTAGATACGCAGAGAGTACAATCTATTTGAAAGTTCCATGGTCGTAGACAGCTCGATGCCAATAGGGGAGATCATTATCTTTTTTAACTGTAACATATTGGGAGAATGGTTTGGCCTTAAATCACTGTTCCAACATAAGGTAATAATTCGCCTCAGGGTCCATTGCTGACACTACAAATTCCTAAAAGTCGATATGAATTGCTAGGAACAACGTCAGTTATCGCTGAACAACTAATATTTGTCAATTAAACAGTTGGATCGAGTCAATAAGCTCACGCAAAATAAGATCGGAATTCTTAATATTGATTGAAAGAGAGAGTTCAGTATGTAGAGTTTTTTGGTAAAATATTTGGTTGGACTACTCTTTTTGCTTACAGGTGTTGACGGCCTCGACTCACTGGATACGTCAGCAGGGTGACCCTTGACACTATTCATAAGCTTAACAGCTATCGGATGCTATCAATAGATGTTATATTTTTCATCCTAAAAGGAACATATATTGACGCCTTTGCTTTTCAAATTTTGAAGTAATTTTAGAAAATTTATAAATTTATAAATAACAAGCCTTTATCAATCAAAAAGTATGATCGAAGTTTAGGCCGTCACGTATGATGACAAGCCCAGAAGCTCTGGCGGTTTGTAATCGTGGCAACTATGCTTTTATGCTGCTGAATACTTTATCCAGTGAAGAATGCACCAGGAACAGTACATTCTTGATTTGGGTCAGGTTCGGGTTAGGGGAAGGATTTAGTGTGAGGGTTAATGTTAAGGTTGTGATTTAGGATGAGGGTTATGGCTTAGTGCCACGAAACAAAGAGGACGAGGATGCAGTATCACACAACAGCAGGAGACTTCCTGCTGTACGGACACCCTCGTTCTCAGTTGCCTTAAGCTTCTTTTTTAATTTTTTATTAAACCTCAATCTATCAAAAACCTGTTTGATAGAGAAACCTTACAATAAAGTTTTACCGAACAGTCACCTGAAAAACCCTTCAAAATCTCACATTTTCAAATCAGATGTAATTGAGAATAAATTAATCACTTTACAAAATGTATTACATCTTCTATTATATTATGAAAAACACAACAAAACAACAAGCATACATACATATACAAAATACATTACTAAATCACCAAAAGTAACCAAACCTTTCTTGGCTGTAATATGCATAAGCATATTTTTTCCTATGGAAAGCTCTTTGACCATGAAACAAAGGGGACAAGGATGCGATGTCACAACAGCAGGAGATTTCCTGCTGTACGCACACCCTCGTGTCCTCAGCTGTACATTGCCTTAAACTTCTTTTTTGCATTTGTTTTCATTGTCACTCTCAATCTATCAAAAATCTGTTTGATAGACAAAACTTTCATTAAGGCTTTGAGCTCTTCATCTGCCTCTATTATTTCACGTATTTTCCGGAAGTTGATTTTGCTTTTTACTAGAAATGGAGCAAATGCAGTTTGTAATATTACCACTTGCTCTCTTTAGAATGCTATTCTGCCATGTAACGCCGAGGATGAGGACGCTATATCGGAAAAATGCAGGACTGTACCTTCTGAACGAGCATCTTGTCCTCTTCACTGGTGGTCACTGCCCTTGTCGAGCTCTGCTGTTAACTGCTCCCTTGTAGTCTCTTTTTTTTTCATTTCCAGGAATTTCTTTTTGTGAGCGAACTGGGCTTTTAATCTCCTTGTTGCCTTAAGGATTTTTGCACCTTCATGGATACCCTGTATTAAACTATAATACGCTTGTTGGGTACTCTCCCTATGAGACATATGTGAAGCAAGGGGTTTTGCCATTGCTGGTCTGTTTTGTAGCATTTTTGTAACGACACTTTTTCTGTTTCTGGTGGTGGCCAGATCTTTGTCAGAAACTTCTGACATACACCATAAGTTATTTAACTTTCTTGCGAAGTATAAGGAACTCATCTTTTGGCTATCGTATGTTGGGAAGAATGGCACCTCCTCTTTGACCCCCCCCCCCCGAGCGCGCTGAGTTCTAAGGAGGATCTTATTCAAAAACACTTTCCCTACTGCGTACCCCTAGATCCCGCAGTATTGTGTTCTGTCACGGTTACAGCAAAACCATCGTCAGTTTCAATGGCTCCAATAAAATCTTTGACATCCATATTGCGGAGCGCGATTTATGTTTGGGAGCTGTCTATATATTCATATTGTCATTGAGTATCATAAATACTTTGTTGACATGTAAAAAATCGTCAAAATACCAAAATATATTTCTGCCAAGCAATGCATTCACAATGATCATTTTTAACACTTACCTAGGTAGGGGGCTTAATTTAGGCCCTTCCAAAAATATACTAAGTCTTTCAGATTTGAAAAGAATATTATGTTTCTTAATTATTTGTGAAAATCATGTGTTTCTATAATGAATAAATATGGAAAATAGCAAAAATAAGATGAGCATTTGCCTAGTTGCCTTGTTTATCTTTTGCCGATCTGATCTTAAATAACCCCGTCCAAATATTAGTGCATTTTAATAATCGCACTAGTTGAAAATCTATATTTATCTCAAAACATGTCTTAACGTATTGGAGTCACTGGAACTTATGAAAGAAAAATGTAACAGACAACTTTTCTGTCAAAAAAACGCATTAAAAATCAGGAAGGCACATCGTACTTTGCTTTAACAGATAACATACACACGCATGCACTTGGTCATATGATATGACACCATTTCAACATGCATTTCAAATCTAAAGTCATATTTTTCTTACGTATTTGCAAATAAATTTCACATGTACAGTAACTCTTAGGAACTTTCACATAAAATATTATGAGGTTATTACCAAAATACTGCAAAGGATGCACGAGGACAATGGTGCAACGTATCGCCCGACGCTAAGCGGAGGGCGATGCGCGGCGCCAATGTCCCAGTGCATCCTTTGCGGTATTTTCGTGATAACCTTCAGGGGTTTCATTAAGAGCCGGCAGCCGGCGAAATTGACCGGTTACTCTCACGATTTCGCCGGCTACTTTTTCGGAAACTTTGAACTCTTTCATAGCTAAAATATTTTTTACCTTCTGAAATGATACGGACAAGTTTCACAAGCTGTGTAATCAAACTTTCCAACGGCTTTTATTTGAAACAAAATTCAGAAGACGAGCGACTACTACGATCGCCTTGTACTACGATGCAACACGGTCTTGCGTATACTGCCTCAATAAAAATCGGAATTGCAACGGACGATTCTATTTGCTACCTGAATTGCTGATTCCTATGTGGTGACCTTCATATACGCCAACGAAAACGTGCATACTACACCTGTCGGCCGTCGTTAGCTCAACTCAAAATGGTCGATGAACAAATGAAGACGGAAGCGATCGCGAGGTCAAGCTTCGCTGTACGATCTTCGGTTTTAAAATGGACCAAGAAACAAGAGGAGGACAATTACGTGGATTTAAACTGTTTTCGAAGGATTCTCACGAAAACACTTCCCGATTACAGTTCGAATTTTAGTAAGCCGACGTGCGTTGCACTGCGGTAGGCGTAAATGTGAAGGTATATAACCAGCCGGAGGTATGATATGTACTGCTTTTCGGTCTATCCACGCCAATAAGAATGTCGCCCAGAGTGGTTGAAAATACGATCAGACCTCTAAATTCACTTCAAAAGCGATCGTCAGGTTAAATCCAAATATGAGCTTCTGAACGTACAAATTTTCATATCCTATATCAAGGTTCTTACTTTGCATACCCATATAGTTAAATAACCTTGAGGGTCTTTGATTCTATTTGCGAAATATGGTAATGATTGTCAGTTTGTATCATTATTGTTATATAAATTATCCATTTTACCTCCCCAGTGGTATAAAAGTTCTTCATCTGCAGATTTCCATACCTAACATCAGGGTTCTTAATTTTAAGCATAACATTATACATTAATGATAAGTTTCTCATTTACTGTGCTTAAAATATGAGTGTTTCATCCAGGATGGCATCAACAAGGGGGATTTTCCCCCTTTACCAGAAAATTTCGGGACATTTCACCAGTTCATGTATTCTACTTGTATCTCTAAGGTGTGACTGGCACCATTTCATTGGCGGAGGGGGGAGTGGTCCCCCTTGACAAATTAATTGGGGATGCCAACATTTCAACAGAGGGGAAATCCCCTATCCCCCTGTCTAGATGTAACACTGTATAATATCATCTACATATCAAATTTATGTCATTAAAGCTCCAGTACTGCTAACTTTCGATGGTTTTTTCATTATTTTTATTTTATAAAACAATTGCAACTTCTTATTCTACTCCGCAAAGAATGTTGAAACACCCACTATTTAGATTGTCAACTTGGCGTCTATATGTGTAAAATGCATGAATATTGTTTACATTTGAATTCTAGTCCGGATCAGAAGTCAGTTTTCAACAATAACAATGCACTTTACAACCATAGGGGCTGAGTTGACAAGCTGGATACTGTGTATATCAACATTCTTTGGGGAGAAGAACAAGGAATTATGATTCACATTCAAAATAAAGATGGTGAAATTATCATCAAAAGTTAGCAGCACTGGGGCTTTAATAATAGTGAATAGTGAATTATTATAGTTTACCTCCTAAAAGCATAGAGGCTCTAAAGACTTCAGTTTTCTTTGTTAAAAAAACGTCAACATTACCACATTTTATCATTTTATATCATGAATTATCATATTTAGGCCTAATCTCCCAGGAAAATGGCTTTTATGATGTGAACACAAATTGCCCTGGAACACTGCTGACAATTCTCCTGAAAATACTAGAAATTCAAGTGACTGTGAACTGGAAAAAGTGAATTTTAGCTCATTTTTCAAGGTTTCCGGCCTTCGGCCGAGAGGGGGAACACCCCCTGCCGGACCCTCCCCCGACGACGACCGATTTGTGGTCATGGCAGCTGCAAGCCACCTACTTTTCCATTCTGGCCCCCTACTTCAAAACTTAATGAAACCCCTGACCTTATTATTATACATCTTACATTCCTGACTGAGGCATAAAATTGTCGGAGTAGTGACCGTTTTCGTGCAATGTCACCAATTTTTCTTCCGATTTTTTCGCGCCACTGCGGAAAGCTATCTTGGACGCTCTTCTTCAAGTTTTAAAGTGTGTGCACTGCACACGTACCATAGAGCACGCGCGCACAGTACAATAAATTACCCACAATTCTCTATGATTTGTATCGTTGAAGGTTACTTTTCTAAAATCTTTTTCATTTCTGCATGTAAGCACTAGTGTGCAGCATCAGAATAATTTTTAAATAATATCTAGTAAAAGTACGTTTAGATATTTCAGTGAAAAATTCAAAGTAACCACTTGACAACCATACAAGTCGCACTCTTTAGGTACTACAAATGCCTTGCTTTTTGGGCAGCAAGTTATGACCACCTGAAGGGGTCATTCTCTTAGAAAACTTAGCATGCAAATTTCTTTTGTCACTTCCTTTGCAAAATCAATATCCTTTTGTTTCATAAAACAGGTGAAACTGGTTTCCCTACTTTCAATCACATCATCTGTATGGCTAAGGACACAATCTGTGGCAAATTTCACAAAAATGCTATCTCCTCTCTCAATTATGCATAATTTTCCAAATTATTTACAATGAGAATTTAGGAGAATGGTGTGCATAAAAGTGCGTTTTCAAAATTTTGATAAATAGTTTGTGAATTTGTCTACACATGGGAGATATGGTAGACTTCACTCAGGTATCTTCGAGGGTACAAAGCATAATGAATTCTGGGAAATCTACAGTACTGTGGCGCGTGACATGTTGTGGCCAATACCCAAATCACTATAGTCTGGTTCCCTGACCCATTTCCCCGGTAGAGGGCGTGGGGAAATATAGGGTCAGGTACCGGCTAATGTAAACATGGACGCTATTGGGTTAAAATAAAACAAGCTGTGATTGGATGAAAGTAACACTTGTAACTTTTTCTCATGTTTCTTGGGTTTCGCACTTTCAGGCTCACTTGACACCAACTTCTTGTTTGTACCACAAAGCCGTGGAGGTAGCAAGAAAGACTTTTTACCTCCATGATTGAGCCATTGTGATTTAGCACACCTCTTGATACTTTTAGAACGTCGACATGATGCCTGGCATTTTTCACGAAATTCGGACGCCATTCTATCCATCGAAATCAATCGTCGTTCACAGTTCCAACAAAGTTTGCTTTCGATTAACTGTGATATCGCAGCAAGCCTTCAATCACCTCTATTTCCCCGTACTTCTGGATTAATCCTTTCAGTTTATGTTTCCCGTCTCGTGTGCCAATGTTTTTGGTTCGCATACCAGTGTTTGAACATAATTCTGATCCAGTCGAATTTTGACCGGCGTTTTCATGGAAGCAGCCATATTTGTTGCAGCATGTTCTGTCAGGTGACTATGTTAAACCTCCGCAATCTTGAACAAAATTCTGTTCAAGATGGCTACCCGGTACCTGACCCTATATTTCCCCACGCCCTCTACCGGGAAAATGGGTCAGGGAACCAGACTAAAATCACTAATTCCAAATGAAGGCCGTGTTTGCAATGAATTGTGGGAAATAAAGCTTGGGTCAAGGGGTCATTCGTGCCAAAGTGCAGGCGGCGTCCCTAGTTACCCCATATAGTGGCGCCATTGTTTTGCGGCAAATTCAAAGTTTCAGTAAATCATGGTAAGTGATTTTTTGTTATTTTAAAAACAAAACACGAAAATATACCAACATTGTCGAAACATCAATGTACAAACCTCTCTGTATCAGTATACTTTTTGTTTAACCCTAGCGAAAAAAAAAATTCTCACTGACTGCGCTGCGCTGTGTGCGTAAAGTCAGTTTGCACTGTCGTCTGCTTCAAGTTCAACCGCCATCATATACACGTATAAGACTGCGGTTCTGACAGTTCGGAGGACCCTAGATCTCATATCAGAAAGAAAGGAACCATATGGAACTTTATATAATATATTTACATAATCCTAGATTTACAATGAGTCGATTGACTGTTTTTTAGTTTAGTCATGAACGTTCAGTCCGAGTCCTGTACTGTTTACCTATAATAAGCTTACACTGTATACGTACTTGCGGTTGCGATCCGTCAGCAATTTGATAAAGTAGACATGCTGAAAGATGGAATAAATCTCTGAACGCATCATTTAATATATTTTAATTAACAGATGTCACACAGAAACTGTGCCGTTTATGGGTGTGCCAACATTGTCTCACGGCTCAATAAATGGAAGGATGGCGTTTGTGAAATACACGGCTGTAACCGTGGCACTCGCTCCTGCTCGTGTACACCACCATTCACCCTCTTTCCTTTCCCTACTGTATATCGGGACCCAGATGCTAGAGCACGTTGGGTTAGAATGATTAACAGGCAGGGCTCTCGTGGAAGTGTTTGGCAACCAATCTATAATTCAAGGGTGTGTTCCAAACACTTTGTTGGCGGAGAACCGACCACTCTTCATCCTGACCCTTAGCTGGCTTTAGGCTATGATTTGCCGACGGGCCCCGCCGAACAGAACGCCATATGTGCCAGAGAAAAAGCGGAAAATGAATTCGATTCATGCAGAAGAAGTAACCAACGTCATTGAAGCTAACAACGTCAATGGAGACCGTCAGGACGAAAATGACAGTGCCAAAAGCTAAATGCAAGCTTACCTTATGAACAGAGGCTTTCAATTTTGTATCCTCTGGTTTGTGTGGCCTTACGTCAGACTGCCATGTCGTTAAACACTCCGGCTTCCGCGACATCATCGAAGCACAAGACATGGTAATGACAGATAGGGGATTTCAAATAGCCGACGAACTTGTCATCCGCCATGCTCATCTGTACATATCACCAGGCCGTAGAGGAACGGAGCAAATGTCCGAGGCCGATGTTCAAAAAACAAAGAAAATCGCAAATCGGAGAATATATATTGAAATGGCCATTGGGAGATTGAAAAAGTTTCGCATCTTAAAACATGAATTACCTGTTACATTGGTCCATCATTTAGATGATACTATAACATGCTGCGCCGCCCTGTGTAATATTTACCCCTTTGTGTAAATAATCATTTTGTAGATATTGCAATTAAACCAGTTTTGACATGATATTTATAATTGTACTTGCAGATAATTCCATATAGAGAAAAAAAAAATAAAAATATATATATATATATATGTATATATATATATATATATATAATATTATATATATTGTCTGTCTGTCTGTCTGTCTGTCTGTTTGTACACTCACGCGCATAAGTTAGTCAATAGGTCAAAACACATTCAATTTAAACAATCTAACGTCTCACCGTCTTTTAATTTACGTACTTAAGAGCCAAAATATATTGTGATTTCTGGAGAAACTAAGAAAATTATCCCTTTTTTTCTGAAATCATTACAGAATATCAATTTATCAGAACAGCCTATATTATAAATTACACGACTGGCAAAGCCATGTTTTACCTATTTTGCGAAGATGTTCCTTGGAACAAATGAGGCACACTTTAAATGCACCCACATATTACAACTATGACATTGAATACTACGTTGAGTAAACATATCAATATCTTCTTCTTCAAAGCAAACTTCCGAACACATTGGACATACAATCATTTGGTCTTCAAGGGCAGATCTCTTGTTTGGCCGCCATGAAGTTGAAACGATGGTGGCGCGTACACTAGAAAGGCCCGGTCGAACTTAACTCTGCAGCTCAATGTCATTTGCACATGATTGAAGAGCGCAATTAATTCGACATGTGATAACTTTTACAGCTAGATATTTAAAGAAAAAGTAATCAAGTCTTTCGACCATATTAAACCAGCAGCTTCGATCAAAACATATCCTCTCAAGATGATAACCATGTGACGTGAACACGAAACTATCACACCATTTGTGACCAGTGACCCCCGTTTGTCCTTGGACCTGAGCATAATAGGCATGATTGTGCTTCAGCGTAGTTTTGCCATCCACCATTACAAGATAGACTGGTTTGCCAACCTTGGGAGTTGTATGGGCAATACTTCAAGGACACTTTATTTCCACATGTCCCTGGCCACAGCATTTACAAGAAACCATCAAATCTGGGGTGCCCCCTACGTATGGTCGATTCTTATCGATAAATATCCCATATTCTCTGGTCGTAACCTCATTATTCTCCTTACTCATGATTCCGATGTACTTTTGTTTTGCAATTGGTTCCATGTTGCGACCATGTTTCAGTGCAGGTAAGTCTGGATTAATCGGTTTATATCCCATTAGCTTAACTACCAAATTTTGTGTTTCTTTCGATCGGATTAATTTCTCATTTACTAAAGTATTAACTTTTGTGAAAACGGAATAGAAATTAGAGGCAGTAATCCTACCTACCAACTCTTACTTCGTGACACATAGCACTCCTATTTTGTAATCTTGTGTTTTATTTCAATAAATTAAGATCTTCATCAGAATACTTTGGAAATGAATAAAGAAATATGACATTAAACTGGTCCAATAATCATTTCCATTCAAGGTAATATATTACCAGGTCCATGGGACAATTGTGATTTACAAATTTAAGTAGGACCATCCTGAACCACTGATAATTAGTGGTGGTACCAGGTGTCCGGAATGGGTAAGCGTACCCTGCTAGCATGCTAACCCGTCAGGATTGGTCCCAAAATTGTCTAAATATTTTATGAAAAGATACAGGATATAAATCACTGTAATAAGTCAAAGCCGGGAATGCTGTCGTTAATCATTTGTGTGACCGAGGTGTCATATTTGGCCACAATGTCGTCATATCGACCGTAGAACTTTTTGAAAGTCCTAACGAGTCTTTTTGTTTTGTATCCTTGTCTCAGTAATTTTGATGCCAATGAGCTGTGTCTCATTTGAAAATCAGTGTAGGAATCACAAGCCCTACAATACCTGAGAAGTTGAGACACGTACACACCATAAGCAGGTGCAGATGGAATATTACTCGACAAGTGGGGATAATTTATGATTTCAAAATCGAAATCATCCCTTTAGTCATACAGCTTAGTGTGTAGCCCATTAGTACCCACTTGTAGGAACAGATCAAGATATGAAGCAGAGTTCCTACCCTCTGTTGTTTCTTTAAAACCAATTCATCAGGGTAAATATGATGTAAGTAATTTGATATGTCTGGATTGTCTAGACTAATCAGATCATCGATATATCTGTGCGTGTTGTTAAAACGCCTTGCGAGTTTTTTAGACCCTGCTTTTTAGAGAGACTGTAGGAACACTGCTTAATATGAATACAGAAATAAGTCTGCAAGAAGGGGTGCACAATTTGTACCCATTGGTATGCCGATAGATTGTTGAAATGTCATACCGCCAAACTTAACAAATATTAGTTTCTACACATGTTCTTTGTTGACAGTAACTGCAGCCAGATCTGCAAAGTTGATAATCTCTGTACAATGATAATCTGCGTCGAGTGTATCAATTTGGTCCCCGACACCAGACAAGTCACTCTAGGCATTATTAGTGCTTTGAACATTGTTCACAGATACTTTTTCAAACATAGTCAATAAACATGCATTGGAAACAGTCTGACGAAGTCGATTGTGGAGATCGTTTTTCATCATTTGCAGGTTGGTACCTCTCAGGAAGTGGAAAAAATAAGCACTTTCTTGTGTCGACGAGGGTTCTCTTTACAGTTCCTGAAACAGAACAAAAATGTAGACGAGATATTTCAAAATAAATCGTATATGATAGACATATAAGCTAACCAAAATATGAAAAATGTCAATTTATAAAACTGTCTGGTCGAGTGATAAATGACAAAATACATTAAGTGAAAGCAAGTTCAGAGAGAGAGAGAGAGAGAGAGAGAGAGAGAGAGAGAGAGACCACCAGCACTATGTAATAATTAAAATGACAACTGAAGCAGCAACGATCACGTGATTATTTTTATTAACCTTTAGCATTATATTTGGCTTGTTTGAAGTTCATTTCCTGTACTCTCATAGGATTTATGTCTGTTTTCTTTTTTGGTACATTCCATCTGCAGTTTACCTAGGTGCAGGTCAGGTTTGTATTACCAGTCCTATTGGCAGCTTCTACTCTGAAGAGCAAAACGGTCACGTGGCCACAGAGAGAGAGAGACCACCAGCACTATGTAATAATTAAAATGACAACTGAAGCAGCAACGATCACGTGATTATTTTTATTAACCTTTAGCATTATATTTGGCTTGTTTGAAGTTCATTTCCTGTACTCTCATAGGATTTATGTCTGTTTTCTTTTTTGGTACATTCCATCTGCAGTTTACCTAGGTGCAGGTCAGGTTTGTATTACCAGTCCTATTGGCAGCTTCTACTCTGAAGAGCAAAACGGTCACGTGGCCACAAGTCTCACTAAAAGTTAAAATTTAGAGAGAAAAAAAATAAAAAAAATTACATTTAATAGTTATCTATTTTACTTTTATTATTTGATATTGCGTTGCATGAGCCCACATAGCTGCTAAAGATACACTCTGAAGAATGCCAATGTATTCAAACCACAGACAAGGAGAAAAGGTTCTTCTCTTTGTCTGTGTTAAAACTGATGCTTACTTGAGGACAGTTTTTTAGTTTATAAATATTCTATCCATTTATTTATATATTTATATAAAAGTTAAAATTTAGAGAGAAAAAAATAAAATATATATATATATATATATATATATATATATATATATATATATATATAAATATATATATTATATTATATATTTCTTATTTATCCTTTTAATCATTTCGATTAGGAAAAACAGTTCGTATTCCCATAAGCAGTAATCAGTATGATTTCAGTGGTTTGTAAACTTACCCAGCGGTACAGGTGCAATATGCAGAATAGATTAACCCGTCCCTCTTTACACAAATCCAACAGTCATGTGGAGGAGAGCCAATTCGTTGAGATGGTGTGCACTTTCCATGCAAAAACACATACTCCTTATCAGCAGAAGTGTCAAGGATAAAAATTTCGTTCATCCAGTCCGCGTGAAAGTACCGAAAAGCTTTACCCTCTTTATATTCATTTAACATTCGTTTTGTTAGATCAATGTTTCTGCCAGGGTGATCGATCATGACGAATTGACATATGTCATTGAAATAGACAGGGGCCACTTTTCCATGCCACCCTCATAAGCCAGCCACCTTCTATGGAGAGAGGATCGGCTAGTTGACCTGTCGGTGTAGAAAGCAGAGTGAAGTGCTCTTTCTGCTTTTCATTGAGAAGATCTAGCTGGCTCTTCAGGATTTGTAATTCCATCTCCCAGGCCGCAAACGCCCTTGCAACGAGCATTGCCTTAGTTCCATCTTTTTTCAGTCCTCTCTTGCCAATGTACTGCTGAAGTGCGCTTACAGTCCATGTTTCAAAATCTTCTGATGTCATGGTTGTTTGACACTGTGGCAATCTATCCTCCATGTTTGTAATCATATCTAGAAATAAAAGATAGACATGCACCGATACAGGACAAAATACCCTTGGTAGAAAGAGTTGGGTCCACAACCCTCTAACATTGAGAGATTTATTCGATCTGTAAATATGTCTACCTTATCAAATTGCTGAGGGCTCGCGACTGCTGTAGCGCCGTTCGAGGGTAACCATACGTAAACAGGACTCGGACCCGAACCATGACTAAACGAAGAAACAGTCAATCGACTTATTGTAAATCTAGGATTATGTAAATATATTATATAAAGTTCCATGTGGTTTCTTTCTTTCTGATATGAAATCTAGGGTCCTCTGAACTGTCAGAACCGCAGTCTTATACATGTATAAGATGGCGGTTGAACTTGAAGCAGACGACAGTGCAAACTGACTTTACGCACACAGCGCAGCGCAGTCAGTGAGAATTTTTTTTTTCGCTAGGGTTAAACAAAACATATACTGATACAGAGAGGTTTGTACGTTGTTGATGTTTCGACAATGTTGGTAAATTTTTGTGTCATGTATTTAAATAACGAGAAATCGCTTACCGTGATTTACTGAAACTTGGACTTTGCCGCAAAACAATGGCGCCCTATGGGGTAACTAGGGACGCCGCCTGCACTTTGGCACGAATGACCCCGTGACCTAAGCTTTTATTTCCCATAATTAAAATTGTAAACATGGCCTCCCTTTGAAAGTAGTGATTCGGGTACAGGTCCCTTGCAACCGTTCATCAGTGAACGCGCTGATACAGCTGCAGGTGATGGGGCGCCTTGAAACCGTTCGTGTTACGGAAAGGGCGTTCCGTACTTCTTTTTTAGCGCACGCAAAATTCTATTGTTCTCGATGGCAGATGTATAATAATATTATATATGCAAAGGTATTTGATTGAAAATTTAAAAAAATCGGCGATAACAGTCTTCAATAATCTTCGTCAGACACTTCTGACATACACTAAAAGCTATTCAACTTCCCCGAGAAGTATGAGGAGCTCATATTTTGTCCATCATACGTGACTGAAACAAAAAAATAGACTGAAACAAAAAGACTTAAAATTGAATTAAATATTCATATCTGGATTCAGAGTAAAAATTACTTAAAAATGCATGTACAAATTCTGTACAGTTTCTGAAACAGAGATACTCACCTATAGTTATTTCTGGAGAGATGTGTTGCTCCTGAACTGTGTAGTCTTTGGCTCTTACTACTGTAATCTAAAATAGAGGACATAGAATGAATCATATATTCATATTGGGATGAGTGTAATAAATGATTTAAGATGCATGTAGAATTGTATTATAAGCAAAAAGTAGAGCTACTGACCTTTGCTTATTTCTGATGAGATACGTTGCATAGGGCGTTCAAAACAATAGAGAAGCTAAGTACTGTAAAAGGACACAAAAGGACACGAATAAATTACATACTTCTTTAATCAGATTCATGTAAACATTACAGAAAATACTGAAAAAAATAATGATATCAAACCTGCATCAACATATTGACAGTTTTCATGCACCTAGGAGAACTAATTTAAGTTCTTTTAAAATTGTATATGCATATTTAGATTCAGTATCATATATTCTTTAATATACATGGGAAAAATCGTAAAATTACGAACAATATTTCTCCCCTAGCGATGGATTCGCATATTTCATTTTAACACTTACCCAGGGGGTCTAATTTAAGCTTTCCCAAAGTAGTATATTTATATTGGGACAGGGTTTTGATATACTTTAATAATATACATAGAAGATTACATAAAATACTGAAAAATAGTGATCTTGGTAATGCATTCACACACTGACATTTTCCACCCACCTAGAGGGGCCTAATTTTAGCCGTCTTAGATATATATATATATATATATATATATATATATATATATATATATATATATATATATACACATATTGATATTTGGATTTACTATCATTAATACTTTAATTAACATGTAAAAAAACGTACAAATACCAAAATTAATTCTGCCTAGCAATGCATTCACGTATTTCATTTTTAACACTGACATAGGGGGCTTAATTTAAGTCCTCTCAAAATGATATATTTCTATTTTGAAAGAATAATTATAATATTTCTTTACTATTGTAAAAACCCTATAATTATGTAATGAATGAAAATGGGATAGAGAAAAAAATTATATGTACATTTGCCTCAGTGTCCCTTTTTTATCTTTTGCTGATCTGACATTTTATTACCCTCCAAAAATGAGCGCATTTTAATAATCGCAGGAGCAGAGAATTATCTGAAAACATGTCTAAAAGTATTGGAGTCACTTGTACTCATGAAAAAAGTGAAACAGACAATTTTTCTGTCAAAAACCCGCATTACAAATCAGGAAGGCACATCGTACCGGTACTTTGCTTTAACAGATACCATACATACCATGTCACTGGGTCAAATAATATGACACCGGTTTCTACATTCATTTCAAATCTAAACATTCCGCATAATTTTGTACATATCTGCAAAAAAATCACATGTACTATAACTCTATTGTCTTAGGAATTTGCACATGAAATATTTAGCATATATGTAAAGGTGTTTGATTTAATTTTTTTTGTAATATGCGATAATAATTGTCACTGTGCTATACCTATAGAAACAGATGGAAAACTCCTTTAGTTGCTGAGGACTGTAATTAGTTTTTTTACATGTATTATCGTAACATATCGCTACTTTTTCTTTATTTCTCAGGATTTCCACCACAAATTTTTTCGAATATGTCAAAAATAACGTAAACATTCTAATGTTGATGAAAAACAAAAGAATAGAAAATGCAGAAACAACTGAAATTTGCAAAATTAATTGCGCCCCACTGTTAGCACATTCATTTTTCAATAACGTCTTTATTGTATCTGTGTCCATATCTCTTTTATTTGTTGAGTTTTAAACTTCAAATTTTCAGTTAATGTAGACTATACCATCACTATTTCATTTGTAGAAAAAATCTGCAAAATATAACAATGAAAAATGAAGTAATAAGACATGCAAGGCGCCCTCAGAGGCCAAATTGGAAATACATAGGAAGGAAAACGAATGGATGTCATTACACAAGTTGGTGAATCTGATTCAAAATGATACTGAATTTTGATACTACGTTGTATTGTAGTATTTATTCATAACACAATCACATTCACAGTTATCAATTATAATTCCAAGTCCCAGCTTATTATAAAAGGTAAGTTATATTGATCATACATGTACATGTATGAAAAGTTCCCAACTGTAACAGGTTAGTTGAATATTAGTATTTATTCAGAACACCATCGCATTCACAGTTATCAATTATAATTCATACCAAGCTCCACAGTAATGAAACAAATATTTGGTTTTGTATCCTAAAAAGAAATTTGTTCTTTACATCATCAGCAAAATTTGATTGGTTCATCAGCTCTTTCTTATGGTCAAAAACCATAGAAACAAATGACCATAAAAACAACACTATTTCTATATTTCAACTCCAGCATCTGTCTCTCCAGTTTAGTGTACAAAACTCTACATGCTTGTTTTGCATCTTTTCTTTACAGCTTCAGGCTTAAACTTCTGAGTTGTTGGAGACACTTGTGTCCAATGTTCTTTCATGACACACTTGGTGATTTCTAGGTCATCTTTCAGTCCCCTAACGTTGTATCTAATGTTATTTAGATCAGCATGCACATGTTCTCCCCCCTGTTCCCCATGGAACCCACAGCCAAAATCCCATTTCTGTATCCAGGGAACTGTGTGATCCTTCAGTATGTGCATTTTAGGAGACACTTTGGCATTTGGAAATTGCTCTCTGTAGAATGCCATAAGACAATCTATGTTAGTTTCTGAAATAAAAACAAAGCTATCTGTTAGGAGAGGAAATTATCAATGCCCATCAAAGTGTAGTATTAGCTATTTACTCATCTTCATGAACACTATTTGTCTCTACATTTAGTTTTTTCATGTGATAATCCTCACATGCATACTAAGTATTTTGCACTATCATCACAAAAAAGAATGCATGCTTATTTCCTAAATCATTCTGATAAAACCTAGGAAGTCCCAGATGATCAGTCAGTGTACTCATAACTCAAAATCATTTTGTAACTAAGAATTCCTGAAATAAAAATGTTACTGTATTAAAATGGTGCTTTTATCGGACAATCACATACCCAACTCTTTTATCTCTTCAGCTTCCATTATCTCTTCAGCTTCCATATAATCACATTTGCTGTAGCCGGCATGGCACTTTGCAAACATCTTCAACAGCTTATTGCATTTTGTACATATTGTAGTGGCCTCATCTTGATACTCTGGACTAACAGCTTTCACTTCTTCTATTACAGCATTGGTTAACATGTCAATGTTGCCATGCTGCATGAATGAAGACAATCAGAGATAAGAAATATTGAAGAAACCTTGGCAGTCTAAATTCCTTGTGCACACAATGGTACCTTCATAAATTCATTTTGAACAATCTTTCACACAGTGAGTAAATTTGTTGAAATGAAGGAACTAAGGGTGAAACAAGGCATGCAGACAGTCAAGGTAAAGATGTAGAATGCAGTATATCAGACAAGGTAAGTTGTTTTGTTGCTTTAGCACACATGCTCACTGACATGATATTAGACGTGAATGTGATCAAGGAGATTGCCACTCACCTGCAAGCATTTATGGACGTGGTTTCCCACAAACGATTTTCCATTGTAGGCCTGCCTTTTGACATTCATCCGTTGTAGGGTTTTGTCAAGGGTTTGTACCAGATTGAGTGTACCACTTGGATCTATTTTCTTCTGTAACTTTGCAATGTCATCCTCAAACATGTTGTAAAACCGCAAGAATATCCCCAGATCAAGATGTAAGCTTGGCACACATACCTATATGTGAAAATTAAAGAGGATATGTGATATCAATCACAGCTACTGATTCTAAATGTTTATACTAATGAAGTGGTGTCTAAAAATACCAATAAATTCTGAAACTGTATTCATATACTATAGACAAGGAATTATATCATTCACTTTTACCAATGTGACAGAAGCTTTAACTTTTGATGGATTTTAAAAACAATGTTTAGTGTGTTCATAGTTTACCTGTGATATGGGGATCTCAAATATGATATTGTTGACGGTATTGTTGTACTCCTTTGCATTTTTCAGTTTGCCCTGCCCTTCTGCTAAAAAGTCGGCATGATCTTTGATTAGGCTGTCAATGGATCTGGGCTGGGAGGTCCGTAAGTGTCTGGAAATTTGTGACTCTTCTTGAGTAACATGGCACCACAAACAAAAGTGTCTTCCACCAGCACCACTGAGTCCGTATATCTTACAAAGGTATTCATTATCACCAAAGCCAAATAGACGGAAAGTTTTCTCTCTGAAAGAATAATGACAAAAAGGAGAGTGGATACAATGAAATAAATAGTATAAATATTATAGTATAAATATTTTATGTAGAGAATTTTCATCACTTATGCAATGAGATGTCCATGTACTTTATTTTTCATGTCCGCTGTTGTGTACACGCCACCAGATACATGCTTCTAAAATTGAATGAAAATTAAATCCTGTAAAGACCATGCAGATCAAAGAGGCACCAATTTACAAGTGGTATGGCCACAAACAGATTAGGTCAAATCGCAGTAAACAAAACACAGGTCCCTTGTAATTACGACACTGTGTTTATGTACGGTGACTTGACGTCATCAGTGTGTGGCTATACCACTTGTAAATGGTGCCATAAAAGATTTCTGGATGAACTTACTTCCAAGTCAAAGCTTTCAGTTCATGTAACTGTTCCCTGAATCGATCCAAAGCAGTACTCAGATTGTGGAAGCTATCCCCGCTTTCAAAAAGACAAAACACCACTGTGTTATGTTTGGCATTTGGATGGGGTACATTTCCAAGCTGAAACATAGCTTTGAAACTTCCACCACCCTTATCCCCACCGAGTTTGACCCATATTTCATCTTCAGGGATCTTTCCTCTGTGCCATGACAGCAAGTTCAGCCTAGAAAAAATTAAAAGATTCAGGATTATATAACTGTTTATATGTAATTCATGACAACCAAGTGGTGACACCAAGAGTACAAAATGCAGAGTTGCTCAAATATGTGAGCATAAATTAAAATACAGCTGTAGATGCATGTCTATGTGTGTTTATGGTCATGTCTCATGATTTCTTAAATGCGTGAGATCCATATAAACTATACATTACAGACTAACATCCAGTTAGAAATTATTTCAAGCCTTGTATATGTCACTTGCCTGTAATTTTCATTTAGCTGTTGTAGCACTTTCTGTGGGAGACTGTCAGCATATACACATGGAGCCAGTTTTACTATTTTTCCTTTATCCTCGTTGAACAGGAACGGCAAATTTTCCGCCACCAAGTTGTCACCGATAATGTTGTTCTTTTCCTGTCTCATTTTCTGTTCCCCACCACTCTTCACTCCCCACTGGTTGAACCATCTAGTTATGTGAAAATATGGCACATTAGACCATTAATATAAATTCCACTTGGCAATGAAAAGCTCAGGTTTGAAGGGACAAAGTCACCAACTTCTATTTTTGTCATTTTGTTTCTTTCAATAGATTATTTACATTGTTCTGCTCTCTGATGTTGTCTCAGTCACTGGTGTTCACAACACAACTCACACTGTACCGTAAATACGGGTAAAACATGAGAATACTACTATCACATAGTTTTTGGTATTGACTGGAAATTAAATGATGGAAGTATTCATGTGTAATATCCCTGTTTAAGGTATGGGTTGAACTCTTACCAGTGTTTGAGCCTATATCAGTGAGTTGAAAAATATAAATAATTTATTAAAGAAGTTAAAGTGACAAAAATAATTTCAAAAGTTAGTGACTTTGTTTCTTTAATTAATGTAACCATTCTCTTTTTTTCAGGTGTGACAAGACTAACCGTTTTAATTTTCTGTTAGAGTTCCAGGAAATCCCAAGATCCGTCTTCACTGCCAACAGTTCCTCACTACTGATGGAAACCCTCGGAATCTTTTCAAACAACTGATCAATACGTTTCTGCTTGGCTGCTACTTTAATTTCATCTTTCTGCTGTGTGCCTGATGACCCCATGCTTATTTTTTCCCTCTGGTCTTGCAGGTATTTGGAACGTCTCCTGACTGTACTTTTGGATGCCATGTCTGTCTCAACTCGTGGCTGGTGACTCTGAACAAGTACTAGTTTCTGAATGAAGAAAGTATCGTAATACATGTGATGTGCATAAGTAAATTACCAAAGATGAATGCACTCCAGTATTATTTGCAAATAAAAAACAGTGAAATTGAAAGAACTTGTTGTCATGGTTTCAAAATGAGTGCAAGTAATGAGTGAAATTTCTATGAATTATCTGTGAATTAAAGTTGTGTAAGAACATCTTTTTTGCTTACTTTCATTCTTATGCTCTCCTCTGTCTTAAGAGCTTTGAACTAGTTTCTAGGAACATCATAAAATACACTAAACATAAGACAAAAGTTGCGTTCATAACTTTTCTGCAAATACCAAAAAAGTCGAACTTACCGGTCCACCTGTTTTATATACAGCAGTTTTACCATCTTCAGACTGCTTTAACTTTGTCTTCAGCAGATGGGTTGCCACTTTTTCCAACTCTGGAGTAAGTGGTAACTCTAATGGCCTCTCAAGAATATTAGATGATACACTAGACTCTCTCTGATGTGAACTTTCAGCCTGACTCAGTTGACAAGTGTGTTGGCTTAGGTGCAAAGAATTGCAAACCTGCTTGCATTTATTACATTGCATTGGGAGGGATCGTAAAATATTCAAAAAATAAAGTTTTGCAGGGGTAATTGAAGAGCAAGAGACATTTTGTGTACGACAGGGGCAACTAATACAGGACATTTTCTTTGTCAAAAAAAGATTAATTAGACAGTTACTGCAATAAATGTGCTGACAAAGGGTTTCTAATGGCCTGGATAAAAAAGAAAGGCATATGCTACATTTAATATCCCCATTAGGCATAGGACTAAAGGTCTCAGGCCAATCAAAAGTGGGTGTCTTTAGGGCCTGCTCCTCTAAGTATGATTTCCCTTCCCCTGTTAATATCTGATTTATTTGGTTTGTGGAGTCAGTCTGGGTAGGTGGGTCTTGTTTTTTAGTTGATGGTCTTCCCCTTTTAACTCTCTTAGGTCGCCCCCCCCCTTTGCTTTGTGCTTCAAACTGGGAGCAAACATGACATGTTCCAACCCTGTGATGGGAGGGCCATAAATCTTTGAAAGGCTCCGAACAGAAGACAGTTTTATTCAGCAAACGTCGATAACAGAGATTACATAACTGTTTTGGATGTACGTCTGCCTCATCTCTACTCACATCAAGGCCAAATGTGTACGAAATTTGATCCATGTATACATTGCACAGTTTAGGTTTTTTCCCTTGCAAGTCAGCCACGGAACTTTGGGCTCCAGAACCACATATTCGACACAGTTTTTGAAGGCAAAATTGGTGAAAATCAAATCCTGACATAATTTTTGAGAAAGTAAGTGAATAATTTTTGAAATTCAAAGAAAAATTACTAAAATAATCGTGAAGGTCGAAGTAATTAACTGAAACTGATACCGAAAACAATGCGCGTACGCTTGAAAATTGCCTAGCAACGAGAAAATTATCGGCCATACCAACAGAAAACAAAATTCGAAAATGCTATTTAAAAAAATTAGCCTCAGAGAAACTCTCTAGAAATATTAAATATGCCACTTACTCTAACTCCCTAGCTATATGAAAGTTGCTGACAAACTCAAAAAAGTGTTAAAATTTGCCCTGGAAATTGCACCTCACGGCCGCCAACGTCGCCTGTCACTGGTCAAGGCGTCTCTTCAGAGTACGTCGGCAACTTGCCCAAATTTTCCCGCGGATCAGGTTTTGACGTCAGAAACTCATTGATATTCATAAAATTACTTTCTAATGAACACCTTGACACCATATTTGATACTTGTTTGATGATTTTTATTGGATAAAACTCAGTAGAAACGGCAGATGCCGGCGGGTAACCAAGGGGCTGCATACCTCATTTGCATACAGTCACAGTGACCTGACCTCTGATTTACGCTAAGTCTCCTTGCGCATGCGCACAACTTAATTCTCGTTATCTGGCAAACTGAACATACGTGTCAATGTTTCAGTTTGGAAACCCCCATTTCCTAAATATATCACTTCTATCTAAAGCCATTCCAAATGAAATAAAAGATATCCTGCTTTTCAGAATATTTTTTGTACATACAAGACTCATCCATAATAGTTATATTTGTAATGTGGTCAAAATAAGCGAAAATATCACGGGATTCAACGACCAGGCAACATCAGGTTGAGTTACTATTAACAACCCTAATCCCTAACACTCTTTTTGCACATAAAAATTCGTATTACTAGCCTGTTCATCTTCAATAATATAGCAGTGAATCATATAAGTCCATACATGTAATTTTACAAAGAAAAGTACAATGATTTATAGTTTTGAGTTTATAATTAAAAAACACTTTTCAAATTGTTGTCTATTGACCAAAAAAAATTAAAAACATAATTCTCAAAATTATATTTCCTCTTGTTCCAATCTCCTTTAAACCGGTCACTTATATCTATATGAGTAATTCAACACTCATAAATGCAGAGATTTACTTATTTTAGTGTAATACTAGAGTAAAAAATTATTGTTAGGGATTATGGCTCAGTTGGTCGCTCTACGTGATGTTGGTCATTGACTCCCTAGGTAGCTGCTGAATTTTGGTCATTCGAAAATAATGTCCATCATAGGTCGACCTTAAAAGTGCAATACGTGTATTATTACCATGTGACTGCATTTGGTCGTTAGTCAATAAATAAGGACATTGGCGTGTCCCAACCAAAGCATTGTACAACCTTGCATAATTTTATTGAATTTAATTGTAGTGAATATATACATTGCTTGACACCATGTTATTTCAAATTTTGTAGTATTTGATGCAATCCAAGAAAGTTTAGGTGTGATATACTGTTATTTTCATAGTGGTCATTGATACCCGTAATGTTGGTCACATTTGGTCACATGACAAACATGCTTATCATGTGCAACCTGTTGAAGACAGAACAGTACATCTATAATTACCATTGGAACGCATTTGGTTGTAAGTCAGTAAATAAGGAAATGGGAGTGTCCCAACCAAAGCATAGTAGCAGCTTATAGAATTTTCTGAAAATCAGTATCAGTGAAAATGCTTGTTACCTGGCACCTTGTTATTAAAAACTTATACAGCTTTTTTTTTCAAAATGACACTCATTTCAGATTTAAGGCATGTTACTGTATACCCATGATAAGTTGCAGATTGAACAAATAGCGGATAAAAAATATTAATAAAAAAATTGGCAAAAATGCGTAAGTTGTAATGTAATTTTTGTAGTGGTCATTGACTCCTACAAAGTTGGTAATATTTTGGTTACATGACAAATATTGTTCTTATAGGTAAATCTTAAGAATGCAATATATCGAGAATAGGCACACATCTAGACGCACTTGGTCGAAAATCAAGAAATAAAGAATGGGAGGTTCCCAACTGAAGGCATATAAGAAGGAAAAAATGTACGGGACTTAGTCTTAATTTCCGCGGTCCATATGTTTTAGGCTCTGCAGCTAACCCTAATTCCCGTATATTGCAAATTTCCCTTCCCAAAAATTACCTTCTTTTCAAACCAAAAAGATATATTGTCTGTGCTAGCTGAAGACTAACTTTCAGAATTCAGGTGTTAGCACATTTTTTTAATATTTGTACAAATTTGGACCAAAAAGGTCAAAGGTGAAGGTCGCAAGGTCAAAAGTAAATTTTTAGAGGTATTGGGTAAAAATTAAAACAAGCAATTTTTTCAAAAATCGTTCCCTTAATATGAAAGATATGTATTCCACTTACCCAATTATGTTATTTATATGGAAAGAATTGAAATATTTTTAAAATGCAACCCTAATTTTACTTTTTCGATTTTTCAAACCATAAAAAATATTGTTTCTGTGTTAGTTAAACATTGTAGCTTTCAAAAATCATGTATTGGTACATTTCGTAATGATGTTACAAATTTGGTCACAAAAGGTCAAAGGTTAAGGTCACAAGACCAAATGTCACATTTAAGGATTTAGACTAAAAAAGTCACAAAAATGCATTTTTTGTCAAAAAAATTCCAGAAATGGAAAGATATGTGTCTACTATACCTATTGTGTTATTTTAGATGTAAAAACTTTGACAAATTTTGAAAAATTTAACCCTATACGTCGGTGTCATATGTCCTCCACAACTGTTCCATATTTTTTTTTTGATGGCCAGATCTTTTTGATTTTTCAGTATGTTATAGAATAAATTCCAAGCTTTCCAACGGTATATAAGTTTGGAAAAACAATCACACAAATACAAAATTTATTGTCATCCAAAATCGAAAAAACAAAAATCGTGAAAATCTTGGCGCTGACCCTAATTCTGAGAAATATGTAAATAAATTACACTTTCCACCCATTTTTGACCAAAAAAAAAACATTTTTATTTAGGGATCAGCAAAGGGTCAGCCTAGGGGCTAATTAGGCCAACACTAACGTTTTGGGGGCTCCAAAGAAGAAAATCGCATTTAAAGGGAGAAACCCTAACCCTAACTATGACCATAATGGTCATTGACTTCCCCTATCTGAGGGTTTTCAAGTTTAGTAGCTCAGAGTTATCCCATATTGCTAAGTATAGTAGTTTTAGTTGTTTTTTTTTAATTAATTCAGGTAAGAAACATTTTATAACGGTCTGTATAAGTTTTTTACCCCCCCCCCCTCACACAAAAAAACAGCGCGGGAGACAATGACCAAGTGACCTCGGTTAAAGTCAGTGTTAATGTTAGGGGCTAGGATTAATGGTCGTGATACACGATCCTGGAACTTTTACCTCAACGGTAACTATATATAACCGCTACCCCTTGCCCTAGGCCCCTTAATTATAACCCTAACTGAAATCAAGAGTGTGCAGGTGACATATGATCCCATGATATTATTAAGTGGATAAAAATAGCCATGTGAAAGTTGTTACTGACGAAAGCGTGTAGTAGTACTGCAGTCACGCATGGATATCAGTGAGTCACTTGCAGCCGCCTCCAGGGGCTCGCTGCTCGAGTTCTTATGATAGAGAATTCATCATGTACATAAAATTACTTGTTAGAAACTATTTTTACATATGAAAGTATATACGTGTGTGTCAAATTCGGTCTGCCACGTAATTGGTATACGTACAATAATTGTATATGTTGATCATACTTTTAAACAAGAACATCAAATGCTCTAAAATAATCACCATGACTTTCTGTGCAAAGGTTGAAGAACGGAAACTCAATTGCCGTAAATGCAACGGTATTCGACATTCAAAATTTCCGTAAATGCTTCATGGAAATTCAATCTCGAGCTGCAGCCAGTAAGACGTTTAAAATAATATAAAGTGCATATCGCTTCACATTGTCATCCAGTACAATGTTTTTTAAAAGTTAATTTTTCGCGCCTTGCATTAAGTGCCAAGATCAAGTGAAAGTCCTGAGTACTATTCGTGGTGCGTCGCGGAGCTTGGTTGCTTTTTCGAATTTAATTCGAGCAGGCCATTCCTTCAAGCTTAAATTGACATAACTTTATTAACAACGACATAAAAAATCAACAGGTTTAAGATGTTGAATATAAATGATGTTAGTGGTTAGAACTGGTTAAAAAGGAATCGAGTTTTCTCAGGGACATTCAGCGATAAATACTCCCGACTGATGACAGGGAGAAGGAAATTATATTTCATTAAAAATACACGATCGCGCCCGTGCGTACTTAGAGGCCAATGATTCGATTAACAGAACCTGCTGTCGTTACTTATTGTATACCCATGCCCATATTGCTTCATCCTAGTGACGTTCACCGTAAAATATCAGCCGTGATATTTCACGGTAAACGTGGAGATATGCACGATAAACGCCATCTGTTCTGGAGTTTTCCCGAACTAGATTTGCAGTTTGTTGGTAAACAACGTAAACAAACAATATGGCTGCCGCTCTCATCCTGCGAAGCGATGTTGCCGACGTAAATACTTCAAGGGCTTCGAGGAACACGGGAATTTCTGGTGGAAAATATGGACATAACATGTTGTGTATTGTAATGTTTTCCCATGGTGTTCCTGTTAAAGTTCTCGTACTTTTGGTCACACTCTGGCGAACATTCTGCCGTTCGCACGGCGCTGCCACTGTGCACGGTCTACCCCGAACAGGTAGTGAGCGCGTGGCATGACAGCAATGTCGCGCGCGCGACGACTGTTGACATGGCAACTCTAAGGGTAAACAAACAACATGGCGTCCCCTCTCTGCGCGAGCTCCGTGCCGTACGACGATCGAAATCAGGATAGGCACAGTTTTTGATCGGTTACAATTGTACAGCATATTGCACCTTAAAAGATTCCTCCTCTATGACGATTTCTTTTATCCCTGTGTCTTTCTTCTTGGGGTTCATTGAGATACGGAGGACTTGCAGCGATGTCGCGCATGATGTTGACTTCGTCGTCTACTTTATGAATGAAGCATGTTCACATAAACATTCCGATATTTATGCGCAAGGCGTAATAAAGTAAAGCCTCAAAATTTCAGGTTTTTCGTACTATTAGTGAAAGTATGGACATGGGTATATGATAAATCGGTTATTACCAGCACAGCGCAGCACAAATGATACGAATGCTGATACGACACAGGAACAGGCGATATTGGGTAATAACCTTTAAGTATACATTGATCAAGCGTAACGTTTTGAAATGTACAGTGTGTGCATACATGTGCGTCGGTAGGAATACGCATGCCAATAGGTTGTGTCGTAAAACTCCAGCCACGCATTTTTAAAAACAAACACATGAAAAGTAATTTTAAACATGTTTTGCTTATAACAAAATATCGATAACTTTATTTGCAACATATTTTGTGAACATCATAGTATGTAAAATGTTCCACCAAACCACGAACGTTTTCTAGATGACAATACTAGAAACACAGTACACAGGGACGAGTAAGCGGTGACTTAAGTGTTTGTTATAGTTCTTATAAGAATTAATTGATACCCCCTCACTACGTAAATGTAAACATAGGTAAACGAAAGTTACATGATATCCCTCATTCGGGAATTAGCAGTAAACATAAATTATTCCCTGTGTCGTGCAAGACAAACCATGTAGGCCTTCCTCAATATTGATGAGAACTAACGCGCAACTGCATACGGATAAATGTATAGAGAGACACAGGCACTCAACACAGCTGCAAACATGGGGAGCCAGACACAAAACTGTACAAAACCGTTCCACACAAGCCCTGGAAAATGCCACAGACTTTCAGGCGTCGTTGAAAGGACCCATACTGATACATTTATACTTCAATTGGCTTAAACAAACTCTAACATTTCGCGTATCAGTAAATGCAATGATATTTTCCGCACGACTGCTTAATCGAAACGAAGTCAAACTGACATGCTCATATAAATCAACGATCAATCGATTCATCAAACGATAAAGTCAATCAATGACCAACGTGTGCTGTTCAGCGTGTTTAACCGCTATCGCTTTGGTTTGCCTTTCTCAATTTGCATACCCCATACATCTGTTTGAAAGTAACACATCATTCATGAAAGGTTTAACAATCTATCAAAAGGATAGATAAACAAAAAGGCAGTACGCAAATTTCAGAATGGAAAAGAAATGAGGGACTGGGATGAGAAATTGTCACTTTCATACCAGTGGTGAGACTCTGCTATTATTCTCAATACTGTGAACTTCTGGTTTGTTTCAACATATGGTAAGATCTCTTCGGCATTCTGGTTTTCGACGGTGGTGAGGAAAATTCTCTCTGCTCATCGGTGACAATTGGAATTCTAACTGGTCGTTTGTGAGATTCGGTTCATGGACCAGTGTGAATTTCAAGATTTGTAGCGGTGAGAATGACAGCCATTGCTGAGAATGTGGCAATGTCTCAATCCCAGTCACATTTGTTTTTGCATTGTGAAAAGCGGACAGAAAAGTCAGACAGAATACCAAGCTGGCCGGTCTTCTATGGTGACACTGTCAGCAAAAGTCAGCTTCAGAGCTTTTTGGCGCCTCTTGTGAATCAGCACTATTTTGTTGACCATGAAGGCAGGCAGTTAACAGGTAGTTCCATAGAAAGTCGGGAAGATGAGCATGATTACAAGCGAATAATTAATGCGTATAATTGTTGCGCAGTCTAGTAACGATCACCAAGCTGTACTCAAAGTTATTGTGTCGCTACTATCAGTAGTCTGTTTATTGACTTTTTTGGCTCTTTATGTACTCCGTTTGTTGGCTTCTTAAAGTCCTGCGGCCAATAAAGCAAGTTTGCTATTCTCTATGAATAGCAGTTCATGCAAATGTGGATTATCTTTACAAGACGTTTAGTATCAACACAATGCTGAGGTTGAAGAGCACATCAAGAGAACAAAGGGCTACATACCCGTCGGGTAAAAATCAGCGCTCCGCAAGGAGTGCATTTAATGATGAATAAAATGTTTGCAAAACCCCAAGGATAATGTAATACTATTGGATGCTGAAGGAATGCCAATTTAATCTGAAAATGAAAGCTCATCTGCTTTTCTCTTTAAGTTATACACTTGTTTTATGAGTAATTTCTAATATTGCAACGTTCAGCTATAGTAGGACACCTAACGCTTTCAGAAATTTGAAAAATATGGAGATCCAATGCTCCCAAATTAGTTCAAATCGTATTTTGTGCTAGTCTGAGCTTGAGCCCAGTGTTCCCCAGTCTTGGCAGTTACAGGTGATATAAAACATGAAAACACGTAGTGCTGGAACTAGTTCTACGAGAAACACGTACCGTGTATATTTACCCTTAGAACCTATTGACCAAATGCTGAACAGCAATTAATGACATGCCATCATAATATAGAAATATGACTGAACTTTAAATTTTTTGTTGTAAATACGACACCCACAGAGTGGAAAGCAGACAATGTTTACTTTAAGACTGTTATTACAGGCAGCTTATCAAATGATCAAAGCGTGTGCGTTCAGATTTATAGCTTGCTATAAATTATACTAAGTTTTAACCGTCAGCATTTTAGGCTAATGCGGTTGGGTGAAATGCTATATATTCGGTTCGAACGTCGAACTTCACACATCCTGTCGGAGCAGTTTATCTTACTCTGAAATCGTACTCTGGTCGAAGGTAGGTAAAAGGTTTTGTTTTACCCTAAAACGATCCCGTTTGTTTCGCGTCAATATAAGTCATTCGTTGCATTGCTGATTGAATGTATTGCCAATCAGAAAACTTTACTGTTATCTTTCTGAACGTGTATGTTTTTTTAAGCCTTTCGATACACGTTGTAGTTACCAAAAAGTACCTTTCTGTCTCGCGTTCCAGATAACCATGACATTTCACAAATATGATTGGCGATATTACAAATCCCGGACGGGCCATGTACTGGTATTGTAAAATACACATGTATTTAATTTCAAGGAATGTGTCATCACTTCGCCAGATCTGATTATTACCTCATCTGCCCCTCACAATTTTTTTTACCTTGAGGGAGATGTTTTCAACACGCTCCGGCAAAATAATTTACCTAGAGAAAGCACATTCAAATGGTTGAATTTTAGTAATCAAAATTAGATGTAGACAAAAAACTAGCTGCATCTTAACCGTCGCTTTATTTGTTGATTTTTTTTCTCATACAAGTTAACCGTGCAGCACTAGAAGAGCGATCGTCATGGCACCCGACAAGGACGTTAGACTCGTTATATTGTTGCTGTTTCTAGTTGTAACACAATGCGTTGCACAGGTACGATACACCTTTCCTGGATGCTTTTTGAATAATTGACTACTACTGTTTTGCTCATTTGCATTAGATCGAGGTCATTCACGAAAATGTTTCTCAATGTCAGTCCTTTAATAATTCAGAAGATTAACAGCGAAAATATTCGCCGAGATAAGAAGTTATTTGAAACTCTTAGAAACTATTTAGATGTACGTTTAGCGGAAACGAGTAAATTACATGTAAAATCCTCTTGACGGTTAACACATTCTTAACTTTTAAGACGTGCTTTGACAGGAAATCGCAGTTTTAAAGTTAATTAAAAACCAGCTGCCACCTGAATCGATAAAGAATTTACACGCTCATGTTTTTTCTTCAACAGAAATACCCTGTTGAGATTCAACGTGGTCCCGATTCGTTTGAAGGTCTGGTAGAAGTTAATGTTCAGACCGGCGAGGAGATCTTTCGCACAGCGTACACTGTCCAAGAAGATGGGTCAGAGGAGAAGACTGGAATAGATGCTCCTTTCACTGTGCGGGATGTCAATAAGGTTAGTCCTAGTCTCTCTCTCTTCCCCCCCCCCTCTCTCTCTCTCTCTCTCTCTCTCTCTCTCTCTCTCTCATCGAAAAGAAACATATATTGCAGTCAAAACACACTGTTAAACTCTAGGACTCATTTTGTCTTGGTCTTTTGGTTATGAACAAAGGTTATACGAATCTTCTTGAAACGAATATTGTTCTTTTCATTACTTAAGTTTAAAATAGATTAAACATTCTACATTACATTTACTTTTTAAAATTGTTTGCAGACAAGACCATCGCATCCATGCATTACCACTTCTAAATATGCTTCTGATTAAGTGTATAGCCTCGCCAACCATATGACGATGACGAACCGTGACGAGATGCATTTTTTTGATATGTAACGTTATTGTTTCCACGTGAATTCTTGTCAGGGCTAAACTTCATAGGACATTTCACACACACGAGTTGTACGTCCAAGCAGCAGGAATTTTGCTTTAAAATGTTTTGGTTGACAACGAAAACGCTGTCTTACAAAGAGAACGTGAGTACTCGAAACCCCTGTTTGCGGGACATTCAATGAAACTATTGGAATAAATGACACAGATTGTATCGTTGTTAATTTATGATGATTTTCCCCTTTCACAGAAACTGGACGCGTTAGTTGACGAGGAAAATGACGTGTGTTACCTCACTGTGTACGATGCCAACACTGAAGTCAGTCCGGTGGAGCTGAAAAAGGCAATGGAGAGAATCGCTTCGGTATGTTATATATCAATTCTACCAAATGTCAAAGGCGTTGACATATTAATAACCCCTTTTGTAACAAGGGCTTATCAATCATAGCAGGAGTATTGCCTCTGGAAAAATGGTAATTCCGCTTTCCCATTGAGAGGTTTGTCGAAAACAGACACAATATGTACAATATGCAAGTTACATTTACGATCGATTAACGGGCTGTACCTCTCGCTAACAGGGAGAGGAAAAAGTCAGTGATACCAAAATCGTCACTACCAAGGAAATGGACGTTATAGAACAGCCCATAAGCGATGTTGCCTCCGTCTCGTCCATTATTGGCTCTCATTGTGCCGATAAGACGTCTTATTGGACAGTAACCAAAAATGAAGAAACAACTTGTGACGGCGCTCCATGCGATGAAGACAGCGACGTGGTTGCTGAGGCTCGTGACGGTATGTAAGCTTATGTACGAACTAGAAAATAACAATTAGTGTATTCACGACGCTACGTAAATCCTGGAATGTGAAAAACTAGCTGTTAAATTGATAACTGTCATGAAAGCGAATTCTATTACACTTTTCATCAGTCCAATATGCGTCCAATTAACTAAGCGTCCTCACTTTATAGCAAAGCTTGATAACAGATGCGTTCAGTAGCTTAAGTACGCTGTCAGCGACTAGAAGGGGAAATTTAGGTACAAAGAATAACACAAGCATTAAGAAATTAAATGTAATGGCTACAGACGCTCAAAGATGTGAACTGAATTAAATGAATGAAAAGAGGTTGTGCAGACCATAGATAAGCCATATATTGATTGTCAGAAGACCGGAATAATTTTGAGAAAACGAAAAACGTTTTCTTTTGAAAAAAAAAACACGGGCGGAAAATATTAGCTTTTTGCATCTACCCTTACGATTTGAAAAATTTTCCCACCCGCTCATCTTTCTTTCTCCAACGATGTCCCCCAGAAAAAAAACCTCCCAACCGAAATCTCACAACAACAGCTACCACCGTAATCTATTTGCTACGGTAAAGGCAATATACTCCCCAAGCTAAACGTTTCCAAAAATAGCTGAAGTTATGTTGTCCGCTGAGTTAAAGACTTAACGAGGAAATTTTTCCAGCCCGCGCGTTTCTGTTCAGTTCACGTGGTAATAGTTTGCCAGCACATTCAAAGTCTCTAATCAATTACAAACTGTGTCACCTTATTCGCGAACAAAGACTGTATCAGAAGATTGCGCCTTGAGTACTTGCTTGAAATACAAACTATTGTAATGCCATCAACTGATATCTTATGTAAGACTCATCTTTGTTTTTGTATTGCATTGCAGTTGGTATAAAGGGATGTAGATGGACATGGCATTGGAGACTAGTGTTTAAAAGAACGTGTTGGAAAGTCGGTTTCTTGAAAATTTGTGGCAATCGTTGGGTGAATGAGTTTGGATTTGGACTTAAGTGCGACTAAAGAATTCTGTTTCTGCACCCTTGTTCTGGAGACATTGTCTGAATATTGCCTATAAAGCAGACCTATCTCTTATTGATTACGACACTGTGTGGCTATCTATTATGACATTTCTTTCTGTGGGTCTGATGACCAGTTGTGTGCTCATAATCCTCCATCAATAAAGATAATTCCTAAAGAATTATGTTGTCGCTGTTTGTGTCCTTATCAAACATGACTTTCACTGCCATTTTGCTCTCTCTCTCTCTCTCTCTCTCTCTCTCTCTCTCTCTCTCTCTCTCTCTCGTGGAAGATTTAGTGCGGATAAGTTCTGTGTCTGTCTTGGTATCTCTCCATTTTCTTAATGATAGCGTAATCATTAGGATCGTCATTCAGGTCGATATAATTCGGTTGAAAGAGTTATTTTTAAAGAAAACCCCCCACACAATATGGAACTTTCCCAACTTTTAACTTCAATTTCTACATTCCCAGTGACGAAAAGGTCATACAAGTTGTCCTCAGTACATTTCAAGGTATTCAATAATTGAAAGAAAGATTAAAACAAGACCGAAAAGATATTAAAGCCACCGAATATCAAGTAATTTGCGTGGACTGTGTTTAGCGGTCTCTAGGGGAAAAACTTTCGAACTTTAAAGAAACGGACACAGAGCAATCATAATACTGACTATTTATGTGTGACAGTACTTTCCCGAAAACTATCCGCACCTGTGAACTCGGGGAAGTGATACATTAATACCATTAACTTAACCAAATCTCTCTATTAGAAGTCAAATAAAATAAAATAAATCTTTTATTTGAGGTAAGGTTTTCTTTGATCGTGCTATGAGGGCTGGATTCAGGCACAGACACACTTAGAAATTCAATTAGTTTTCAATCTAAATGGACGATACCATCCGACGTTGGTGGCAGTCGCCAGATTTAAAGCTTCTTTCGTTTTCATCACTTTGGTTGCAGTCATGTACACCTTTGAGAGTTCCCAACAGCAACATCGTAGCTCTATTCAGTCTGAGAGACCATAATGAATGATTATAACCGAATAACCGAACGGATCATTAGAAAAGGAGCTGAAAATTTAAAATCCTTATTTTAGTCATAGTAAATAAACAAGCATCCAAATTCGATGTGACACAAACACACAGGCAAGAATACAGGTCTAATAGATTGCGGGAATAAGTTTTCAATAGAGCCATACCAGTCCCGAGACTGCCTTGACGGCAAGATTGCCGCGTGTGATTGGTCTATTTAAATCGTAGAGTGACGAAGAGCCCACAGTCGTAATTGGGAGACTCACATTGGATTGTATTATCGTAGTACCTCGAGGAAATCGCCGTTTGCCGCTCATTTGCTGGAGGGTTGCTAACTTAAACGCGAATTAGACCAGTTCATGTCAGGTCTTGTTATACTATTTAAAATCACTCGTTTGTGAACGGTATGTTTTTTAATGCCTTGAAACTTTGATATTCGGGCACAATCAAATGGAAGCTTTCATGCCTTGTGTATGGAAGAAATTGACACCGTCGCTATGTGTATATCCGAAAGAGTCGATCCCAACCGTGCTGTAGTCTGTCTTCTTGGCACCTGAAAGCCTTGGCAACTATAATTGTTACATTCTTCTAAAGTTATTGATTTTGAGAAGAAATGAATAAAAAATTATGTTTTGTCGTCTTCATTTTGTAAGCCAATAATATAAACACAGCAACAACATATAGAGTTAAACATTAGATTCTGATTTACTCGGTGTAAGACGACCAGAAACTTCACGTCAAACAACGCACTGGTCGCTCCTATCGTACACATGGAGATAGATAATCTACACAAGAACGTTGAAGCTAGCACAGAATTTGTTACGTTTGCTGTTAAACATCAGAGGGGTAGTGTTTACCCCATACGGTTTTATCAACTTAGTGCCGCTTGCTTCGATCGACATTCAAATGTTTGTCTTAGTTGTTGATTTAAATAGCAGATGACAGTATTTTCCTTCATTTGGTGTTTTTTTTTTCAATATTTGGCATTCATACATTATAATTTAGTTATGATCAAATAACTTTATGTCATTGATGCTGAGTCATAAAATCTCGAGCTCGACTTACATCGTGACACTCATGCTGATACCTGTATGACAAAAGAGCGTGTAAACGTGGTATTCGTGGTAACTTCTAATTATTGGCGTTCACTTTGGTTTTGTTTTCTCAGTCAGAAATTTCCTCTCTCTGTATACTTGCTAGTTTCATCACCGCTGGTTGTACAGACTATGCCAGTCTCTGCAAGGAGAAAAGAAATTTAAATACCAAAACATATTTTATCAATCGACAGATAAAATCGCAAAAGGAGGGTATCTGTGTGTCAAAGAATTTTTTTGCCTGTACCGTCAACTTTGACGGCAAAATAAGTGCTTATCTTCGCTTTTAAGGCGTTTTCGGCGTCAATGATTATGGAACATGAGGTAAACTGCATCGTTAAGCATCGTTAATTACGAGTATTGCGAATCTGAGCATATTCTAATCAAATACATTAACTTATGCTATCGCTACAAAAATCAACGTTTGCACTTCTTACGACCGAAGGTATGGGCATGAACATTTTGTCCGTTAGACTACTAGTACTTGCTGTGCGAGTAACCTGTCTGTTAGCATCGAGAGGGGGTTTCTCAGACAGTCCATATTACAGTGACCGCGTTTTGTACAGTTGGTCAACACGTTATGTCCGTACAGTCTCTCTGAATAGTGACCCGAGCTTACCAGTGTTTGATATCGCTTGTAAAATTAGAACTTTTGTGACACAGAACGAACCACGTAGTTCTTTTCATTTATAGATATAGGCTAAGCGTTTACGAAATTTCTATGATTTGTCTGAAGATAAGCACCTATTGATGATATGTGTCCATGCCAACTCTGTACGTAACTCGACTCAAAATATTATTTTTAATTTAAAAAAAAATGGATTATTACGTTTGCTCTTTACCAGATAATCGCAGTGAAAAAAAATTATTAAACTAAAAATTATGATCTGTGATCGACGAACTAATTCATCCATGAGTGCCCGTACACGTGTTCAGAGATTACACTTAACACGAGTATCTAAACATATCTAATTTCGAATTTGCAATCCCTAAGGTCAACATCCGCATACCTGTATGTTTCAGCAGTTTCGGAATGAAGTCATTCCACATAGCACATTCTCTGGCTTTCAGGGCACGCTTGTTTTCCATCTTCAGCGACAGTTCCTTGTAGGCCAAACCGGGTACTGTGAACACAGGCCACACTTCTTGCTTATCTTCCTCGGATATGGTGTCGCCATCACAATCCATGTTTGGATTTCTGAATGTAAACAGAGGCAAGATGCTAATGTTGATAATCAATTACATTAATCCTATAATAAAGCTATTTTATATTGTATACAAACTCTAAAAAATTACAATATCTCCAGACCACCGACTTATAGCAGTGTTGGAAACTGGCCAAAATATTTGCCAGACATCAGGACTGGTAACTTTCAAAACTTGCCTGTCCTGTTAGAAAGTTGCCTGTCCTGAATTTTTGACAAATCCATTCATTCAAAAAGCACAAAACCATTATGTACTTCAAACTGTAAACAACTTTATTTTCAACATGAGTATAAACTGTGATCTTACAAAAAACACTGTTCTGAATTCCACTGTTTGAAATGAATTCTAATCCGGACTTGAATACAAAATTTCTATAAATAACAATGCCGATAACACTCTGGTACATTATGTTGATAACCGAGTACTGGACATTTCATCATGGATCTGTGCATGGTCTCCTTGATGAAATCAGTGCTGACATGAGTCAAGCACAGATTACATCAAGTCA
>LD348475.1:88459-116048 GCA_001465055.1 Ptychodera flava | reverse complement strand
ATGGGCTACTATAGAGAGCCCGACATACGGACGTGGAAGTACAATTTTCCTCCAGTCCGACTGAAAAGTTACCCGTCTCGGACGGGAGGACGGGCGGTAGTTTCCAAAGCTGCTTATAATGATGAAAAATTGAATTTAATACCATATGATATGCTTTGTCCATGCATTTAAATGGGTAAATGTTCGATATTTGCTTGACTATACCTATTTAATAATGCCTGCGAAAAGAGCGATGAAAACGAAAGCGTCAAAATAACTAATGTAGAATATTATTTACATTGAGACACGATGCATCCATCTAAAAGTTTTGGCACTTCACTGCAATAAGTGACGTTGTCAGCGTTCTTGTATATATTTTGATTTAAGAACGAGATGACGTCAATTTGGTACGTACCCGGTCTTTGCAAAATTTGTCCAATATTGTATCATTTTAAGAGACATGTCCACCTCCTCCATTGGCATTGTCCATTCTTCACCTAGAAGGAAATGCCATCCGAAGACGAATGGTATTTCATCGACGTGGGCCGCCCTCATCCACTTAATCCGCCACATCGACTTGGAGGGTGTGTGGGTCATCTGATAGCGGTACACTTTGCTGCCCGCTTGCGAGTGCGCACGCGCCGATAGATCGGCGGGACAGGTGAAATATTGGTCGGTGCCCATCTGAATGAAAGCGTCGATGTAGTCTGCTCCGTCAGAATCTGCGTTCTCCCATTCGACGTACATGAGTTTGATGGCATCAAGAGCAGCTGGGTTGTTCCCACCAGGACCGGCTACGAACAAAGGGTGGGTGTCCTCGAAGACAGTTCTATTCATAAAGATTTCAGACTCGTTCGCCATATCAGCCATGATCTCCAGTAGGAACATAGATGCCTCATCGGCCATGGTGCCTATCATTATATCAATATTTTCTTTGGTAAACTCCCTCTTGCGAATCACGTCAACGGGATTATCCACAATCAAGTTAGCATCCATGACCGGCGGAAATGGAATTGAACGCAGCTTGGTACCAAGTCCAGTTATGTTAGCTATTAGACCCTGTGAATATGCATGCAACCTAATTCATTTAAATTTTGATGGTAACAGTTCCAAATGGCGCCATTTTCAGCGTAAAATGCCATACATTGAGGGCAAGCAATAGCAACGCGAGGTTTTCCATTAAACATTTAACATGCATTTTGTTTTCCGGTAACAGAAAACGTGTAGCATCCTGTCACGATTGTTTGAAAAAGTTAACATTTTTAGGTGCCACACCGCATGTCATCCGTTGCTTCTATACTGTAAAACTTTGCTGTTTGCATACCTGTACACTTTGTGTGAACGTGTAATAAAATGGCTCGTGTTAAAATAAACAAACGATTAAAATGTAGCTTTGACTTTTCCTTACCAACGCCGGGTCACCTGAATTTCTGAAGTCTTGAGCTGGCACTGCACGCAAACACCTAAAAAGTTCATCAGAGTTATCTCCTTCACACCCGACGAGTTTACCAAGGCCCTTTGCAATCACACCATGAAAAGACGAATCCTTTCCCCGGAATCCATCCATTGAGGCAGTGCCACTCTGTTTAATGGAAACATCAACGTAAAATATTAAGGTACATAAACAGTGTTTGGAAATGCATCTCAAACGTTTGTTGGCAAATAGACAGTCTTACTGACTACTTCAGGCTCTGTGCATCTCTCTCTCTCTCTCTCTCTCTCTCTCTCTCTCTCTCTCTCATACTATGTGTATGTATGTATGTATGTATGTATGTATGTATGTATGTATGTATGTATGTATGTATGTATGTATGTATGTATGTATGTATGTATACGTATATATGAGTGCTTATTTGTGTGAGGGCTTTTTGGTATGTTACATCATCCTTCTTAAAATTGTTTAATTTCAAGTTTCACTCTTCTACTTCTCTACTTTCCCCGTCCTTTATTTCCTTGAAGCGAGACTTCCCGCATTCCGATGCAATTTTTTTGTATTTCGTCGTTTTTCCGCAATGAAATGGAAATAAATAAGGTTTTGTTCCTTTGAACTCTCACTTTCACGGAAGTAGTGTATTGCATAGACTGATTTATCTTTTTGTATTGCAAAACAAACCTCACCTGCATAATTGCCCTTTGAAAGAGACCGTTGATTAATGGAGATAATATCAAATACTCGACACTGACGGAGCCAGCACTTTCACCAAATATTGTCACCTTGTCGCGATCTCCTCCAAAAGCTTTGAAAAAGACATAAACATTCAAATCGGAGGGAGCATGACATGATTATTGCGTATTGCAGGGTTATAAGCACCAGAATCTCTATAGAGTACCTAAATATATTGTTTCATGTTTTTATAGTTCGAACGTAGGGATATCACACAGCCCTGTGAATCACGTGACCAAATTCTATGCGAAGTCTTGCTACAAAGAAGTATTATACTTTCATCTGGTGGGGCCTTGTAATTAATCACAAAGCGCATTGATACTGGTCGTAGGATATTCATAACAATTGCAATAGAAGTAAGTTGGTTTTCACAAAAGAATCCCAAGCGCGAATCTCATATTACGTGATTATTATACCGATGCAGTCCACACAGTCGCTTTCTTCTAATACTGTTGCCTTTATTTATTTTATTAATGAACTTAAGAATGTAAGGGTCTCCCCTACCTTCGATATTTTCTTGTACCCACTGTAATGCTGCTATTTGGTCATACAATCCATAATTACCCGTAGCATGATCGTCACCTAAGTGATGTAAGAACCGTACCAAGTCGCTGCATCACTTCATATACCATTTATGATAGAAGGCAATAGTTTTAACCTGTGTTTGGAAGATTACCAACTATGGTTTGTTTAAATGATATGCTTGAACATTCTCCAATGCAATGTATCTGCCGGCTCTTTTAATGTTAACAGATGTTCTTTTTATGTAGCACGCATTCGGATAAACTTTCACATGAAAATATTAATACTGCTTTACTGTGCAACAAGGTATTCTTCCTTGGATGATTGACGTCTCATCCGTATCTCTCTCTCACTTACCAGTGACAAGGAATCCCAGGGCACCCAGTCTGTAGTTAAAAGACACCACAATGACGTCACCAATGGCAGCCAATGCTGTGCCGTCGTAATAGTAATCTGATCCTGAACCTATGTAGAGACCTCCTCCATGAATCCATACCATTACTGGTAACCTTTTGGACTGTGGTAATATGACATCAAATCAATTCAAACAATCGTTATCATTCAAGGTGTGTAAATCACTATGTCCAAGAACAAACAAACAAAATAACGACAACAACAAAACACTGACAAAATCAATAGTGCAATCTCGAAACACCAGCTTAGTGGTGGTAATAGGTGTACGGAATGGGTAAGTATATCCTGGCAGCATGCTGCACCCGTCAAGAATGTAGTAGTAGTTCAAATAATAGTTGAGCGGTGATTCAACTAGTTGAAATATTTCTGTTGTGAGTCAAATGAATATAAGATATAGGACACATCATGTTTAAAATAAATTACTCGTAGACTTTGAAACTATCCTTCTGAGCAAGTATATATTATATATATATATATATATATATATATATATATATATATATATATATATATATATATATATATATATCCCTTCATTAATGCATTCATTCTTAACTTCCTGTTATCCATGCAGATGTAACGCGGAGGACAGTCAAATAGGTGGCTATTCCCTCTAGGTGCTTGCTCACTGCATGTTGCTAGAATGCACCTTTACGTTTTAATGATTAACATCGTGCTTTTAACTGTTTATATTTCTTATCAAACATCAGCCATTGATAATAATTGCTCGAAGGTTATAACGAAGCGCTATAGCTTGCTGTTGTTGCGCACAGCGAGTGTACTCCCTCATAACCACCTTTAAATTTACGAGATGGTAGAAAGAGCTTTGATGCTGATGAACCGTCCATTTACACTCTGTCAGTATAATTGCTTTCAATCACATCAAAACAACTTGTATACATGAACTTTGCTCCACATCTCGTGTCAACGTTGGTTTGTTTGTTTTTTAAATACTCAACTAAAATCTATCAATACACAGGCATATATATATCGGTACACTTACGGTCGTTTTAGGGGCGTACACATTCAAAAACAAACAGTCCTCATTTTGAGTTCCTTCACTGGGGATAAATGGATGCAGTGGCTGGACACAAATCGACCTGTAATACGTGGCGTTGTACACTCCGTCCCATCGAGACTTTGGCCGAGGTGGTCGGAACCGCAGGTCACCGACCGGGGGTTCAGCATACGGTATGCCCTTGAATACGTGGAGCGTACTCGTGTCATCGACGTCCTTGTGTGAGAATTCTACCGAACTACCGACCAGTTTTCCGGACGAGATCTCAACAATCGGGTCATGAGTGACGACACATACGATAAATGCTAAGTTGATGGCAATTCTAGCGGATAGCATTTTGGTTTGGCGTGCGGCCGGGTCGCTGTCAGTGCTCGATAATAATTGACTGATGACATACTTTTCTGAGTTCACGAAAAGTAGCGTGTTCTGCACGTCTAGGTGCTCAATAAAACGCAATGCCTTATGAACGTTGAACGTCAGAAACCTAAGTCGTTAAAATGAGCTTATTCTATGAGAACAAGATTTGTGGCTACGTCATTTCTTACGTAAAGTAGCAGTACACAATTGACCCATCTCCAAATAGGCATCAAATATCAGAGGAATTGATTGATCATTTTATGATGAAAACGACAATATACTTCTCTTTTTGAAGGCTTTCGCTGAACGTCACAGTTTCTCATGTGAGACTGACATTACTGAAAGTAAGAATAATAAACTTGACAGAAAAATAACATTTTAGACATCGTCAGTTTGGACTGATGTACATAAGGCCCATTGTTTACGTAATGTTACGTCATGCTACTTTGTATTGCGTTATGCTAATGAATGTTGTAATATGATACGTTTATACTGTTTTGTTATTTTACGCCATGTTTTGGTATTTTGAAATATCACTTTACACGTCTTATCCTCAGTCAAAATTGCCTTATTTACGAGATCCATCCTGCAATTAGGTTCGCCTCTTGGATAAGTAATAAAACTTAAATAAATTAAACAAATTTAAACAACATTTCTGTAGCACTTACGAGACGTTGACATTGTTGAACAGACAACTGACTGTTTCTGATACAGACAAGTTTCACAGTTTAGTGAATGGTAGGAGCAATGCGACTGAATGATTTGTGTATTAATATTTGAGTACAAAATCGAACTTACCGGTATTTGGTCTGAAATTTGATGTATTTCCTGCATACGACGTTTCGATTTCTAGTTACGTCTTCTTCAAGTTTGTCTAAAGAGAGTGATAAAATGGAAAGATCTCAGTATGCTTAAATGCTAAAAATTACAAGAATACAAGAACAAAATAAGTGTTTTGATGTCGTGTACACAAAAATTAGATTAATGAGTATAAAACCTCTAAATATATTTCATGTGCAGAAATGTTTGAAAACTTTTTCCTCTTTGTAAATTAAAAGAAAAGATATTGTGATCCAAATTACATCATGACTTTGATTTATAAGAAATTCCTTGTCTACAGAAAATAACATAACTGGTAAGCTAAAGCTATAGAACTTGTCTAACTGTTATGGTGTCATTGTATTAGGGGGGAGTCAAGGAATATCTGGATTAACACATTTTCAAGGATTACTCAGAAAGAGCTTTTAAAGCATTCGCCTGTGAGTAAACGCTTATTATCTTATGTTTACGCAAACTTTATTTTCGTCTAAGTTGTTTTTTGAGCATACTGAGATATATTATTTCTTTAAAATTCTTACATTTACTTGACGAAGCTCATGCCATTATGCGAAACTTACCTGAGAAATACATCAAAGGTTAATAAAACTTCAAAGTAACAGCGAGTTTCATTTCAACATTTTAACACTCACGCACTATACTTCGACGTTTCAAAGCTGTCTCAATAACAAAAATCGTCCTACATTTTGCTTTGTTTATTTTTGTGGCGTTGTTAGTTGTTTGGCTCAGTGAATACTTGCCGATATTAAGTATTGCCATTTCCTAGACTATTGCCTGCGCTGCTGTTTTTCAATTTTCATATAATTGAACTTTTACCATGGGTTGAAACGGTTTGGACACAAAAATAATTTAATATGGGAAAGCAGGAAAGTTTATTCCAGAAACTAATATTTGGTTGACAAACAAGCGACTGGATTAATTTTGCTGATGAAAATCAGCAAATTTCGTATGATGGCTAGTATCTTAAAGAAAGGTACATGTTTTAACAGTTGCTAACCTGCACGAATAATCACTAAAACACTAAAAAAACACTTTCTTTGCAGTCAGATTTCAACAGTATATGTTAACTCTTAATGTTGAATATAATAACCATAAAAAACTAAAGTATTTGTGTGCCTGCACCTCGGGATGAGACGGTGACTTAAAAAGAGGGCAATGACCGAACAAATTCAGCCAATTATTTTGACATCAAAGTAGCTTTTTCTTATGGTATCAAGTGAATATTTAATGAGATAGATTTCGACGTCGCTCTTAACATATGATTTAATGATTCCTCTATCCAGAAAAAGGTGTCTTAGCACGTAGATGTGGGCCTTTTTACTTGTAAACCCTTATCCAATTGAATAATCAGTCCTTTTAGGGCATCTTCTACAGACTGACTGTCTCAGATTGGCGTAGTAGGAAGATTAGCGAACAAAATTCCTCCGTTTCATTAAATGAAAATCTTGCACAAACTAGAATACAATGTAAACGTAGGAAACGTAACTACCTTATGTACGGTGTAATCACTATAAAAAGCCATTGGATCATAGGCACGTCGAAACACATGACCTCGACATCGTGCATGAACATAGTATTGAATCGACTGCCCTCTTAATTCTCTCTATAACTATTTTAGCACATACAAAATATTGTTTGTTCAGTGATCTTACACGGTATAGTTTGACCTACTTAAATATTGATGCCAATGGCGTCAGAATATTTTGTACGCTATTTCGAAACAACGTTTGCATCGTTTTTCCTCACCATTTTTGTATTACTGAAGTCGTTATTTGATTTACATTGATTCAAAATCTACAACAAGGAAACTGTAAGTTTGCCAGCGTTACAAACCAACATTGCAGGTGAGGGGACTTTGATTTAGGTTTGACCAGATTTCTTAAAATCACTCTCCAAAATTGTCATTTAATTTCAAGCCTTTTTTAAGGAATTAAAACATGTTTGCTATAATTACGTTTCATATACGATATTTGGATACTTGGTAATCCCTATGTATAAATATTTAGGTCAAGATTAATTGCAGTTTAAAATGACTATACTCAAGGCCTCAAGCTAAGTTGTTTATTTTTAAGTGGCAAACTGAGACTTCAATCTTTGATACAAGAAAATATTAATTAAAAAAAACAGTGCATCGAAAATGCCACCTCACAATACAGACGGAAGTAAGACAAACGACACTGCTTATGATAGAATTTGTGGTGAATCGTAAACTATTAATGATATGTTGTTTTGTGCATTACAATCTTAGGAACGGTGATACTTAACGTTTCTATGTTGGCGTGCCTGCACATCGGAAAGAGCGGGTAACTAAAAAGAAAATAGCGACCTAATTGATTAGTCCAGCAATTTTGACATCACTGTGTAGCTATTTCTTATGTATCCAGTGGCTATTTAATTACATAGTTTTCGAAGTCGCTCTTAATATATGAGTAAACGATCCAATTTCGTTGCTCTTGTACACCATTATACCCAAGAATAATCAATCATCGATTCCTCTGAGGTCAATCTAAAAAAAAATTGTACAGGCTCAAATCGGCGTATTAGGAAGATAAGTGAAAAAAAATTGTCCGTTCTCAGTGAAATAAGACACTGCCCTGACTAGAATACAATTTAAACGTAGCAATCGTAAACTACTTTTTATGTTGTAAACACTATGAAACACCATTTGATAATAGGAACGTCGGACCACGTGACCTTGATATCGTGCATTGAACTTAATTTTGAAATTGACCACCCTCTTATTTCTATCCATAACTATTTTAGCATATACGAAATGTTGTTTATTTATGTCAAATGAATACTTCGACCTACTTAAATACTGATGCGACTGGCGTCAGAACACATTGGACGCTATTTCGAAGCAACGTTTACATCTATTTCCCACACCATTTTCGTATTACTAAAGTCGTTGATTATATACATTGATTCAAGATCTGCAATAAGGATATTGTATGCTACAAAACGAACGTACTGCTAGTGTGAAGACCGCGTCAGCGTTACAAACCAATATTGCAGGTGAGGGAATTGCTATTTAAGTTTGTTAAAACTTCTTAAAATCACTTTTCAAGGCTTTTTTTTACCTTGAAGCCATTTTAGCGAATTGCAAACACATGTCACTATAATAATAATCTGTATTGGAATACTTGGTTATCCCTATGTTCTCTGTTCAAATATTTTAAATTAAAGCTGCGAGTCAAATAACTATATTCCAACCCCAAGTGAAGTTGTTTATTATTACGAGACAAAATGAGACTTGAATCTTTCATACAAGAAAATATTAATTAAAACAGAACTGTACACCGAAAATGCCACCCAATAATACAAACGGAAACTTAACTACTCATGAAATTAAAGAATTAGTGGCTTGAGTTGTAAACTATTATTATTATGATGATATCTTTTATAGTTTTGTGCGTTAAAATCCTAGGAATGGTGTTACTTTACGTGTCTACTATCATTTATATCCTCGGCTTTCCTTTGCCTGCTGAGGGGTACCTTGGATATTCACATTATTGACAACACAAGACGTTCAGAATTTGTTGATAAAACACAGTCTTTATTTCTCGGTAGACAAGTTTTAAAGTACTCATCGTCCAAGATACGCTTCTCCAATGGGCTACGTGTATTTGGTTACTTGTTGATTGGCGTTGAATGTTTTGTTGTATATCTCTCGTCTTATTTAAGACAGAGGATTTTTAACCATATCTTTAATGCGTTGCTTTGATCATACAATATATATGACATGACAGATAATACAGCGAAGTACAATCATCGAAACAGCTCTAGTAATTAACATGATGTAATTCACGTTCAAAGGTCACTGTTATACATGCAAACCAATAACGTGAAATCTTCATGTTCCTTCATACAGTGTTGACTTTAAATATCCTCGTAAAATACATTAGCGTTTTTGTGCACTTGTCGCAAGTATGGCTTGCATTCATATCGACTTAATGCAATTGAGACCTTGGTTTTAATTCATCATTTAAGAATATCGATGGTATCGATGACCGCAAAGCGCATCAACCTTTGTATGAGATAATCTCAGTAACAACGGTTCTTCTTGCAACGGTTTTCTTTTTTAGCCAAGGCGTAGTATGTGCCTTTAAATTATCTTTCTAGGACATAAAAATCACCGTAAATTCGTTTAGCACCATCACTATACTCAAGATCCAAATTGAAGGACTTGAGGCCGTTGAGTTTGACAGAACCACGACATCCCCCAATTATTTCTTCCTTTATGCATCGGGTTGTTGTGGCTTAATCGATTTCTTCCATATCTAAACACCTTTCCCGTTGTACTAATGCCCCAGTGGTCTACGTTTTGTTCACGTATTGGCACAACAGGATTTTCGGATACTATTTTTTTCCATTGGTGTGAGTTTTGAGGACGAGGGAGGTGAATGACATAACACTTGCCAGCGAACATCATTGCAGAGCATTTTTTAAGGTCCGTGATTCTGATTCAACTGTGCGCTTCATTATCGTGTAAATTTGACTGTTCTTATTTGCGTCTTTCATAGGTACGATCATTTGCCTTTTTAACAATAATTCATTACTTAACCTATGTACAATCATAGCTTCGATATTGTCATCAATGACTCAGCATCTACATGATTGGTATTTTATGGCGTATACTACTCCCTCGATCGCATGCATATAAAGTGGTGGCTAGAAAATGTAAGAAGGTCAATTAATTAAAGCATTCAATGTGACCCTGGTCTACCCTGTGAACAACAAAGGACGTGCATTTTTATCACCAGAAGTGCAATACCTCAAATTCACATGTACATGTAATGTTTATTCATTCAATATGTTTAGAGGGTAAGGTAGATGAACGTGCTAATTCAGAGGCCAAGCCTATATAGTCTTGATATAGTTCTATTATCGTATGTCTACCTCCTATTGAATCTATCTGTATTATTAACCTTTTGCTATCTTGGTACTGTGTCAAATAGCAAAAACGAGCTGTGCAAAGGGAAAGCCAACTTGTTTGAAAAGAAGATGAATATTTAAAATAGCGATAAACAGAGGCACATCAATTGATATAACACTTATATTCTGAGCTGGAGAGGGACAAAATGAATTTTTTTTATCCGCTTTTGTGATAAATAAGAAAAATGAAACAATTGAATAAGAAACATGAACAATTGCATGTATCACCCAGTGTTTTAAATGGCCATAGTATAGCACTGTAAAAGTGTCAGCAATTACAACTTTGCTGAATGCAAACATATGATTTTGTTTGTGACCTCTGCGCAAATGGATGTTTCCTGTTCTCATTTGCTGTCCTATAGCAAACGGACACTGCAACAATGCAACGGCAGTCTTGACCTCTAGACATTTACCGTTTAGACTGCATCACACGTGTAATCAGAGAAAAACTCAACTCTCGGAGACTATAATTTAGCAGCTTTTTGCCATCCCAGCTGAGATAAGTACAAAGTACTTTGTGCGCTTTTTAAATTTTGTTTTAGACGTAGTTGCTATTTTAAATGAATTTGTAGATAGATAGATAGATAGATAGATAGATAGATAGATAGATAGATAGATAGATAAATAGATAGATAGATAGATAGATAGATAGATAGATAGATCTTAGACCACACCGTATTCAGTGTACTGAATAATGTAAATACAACTCATACAGTGTACCGAAAGACAGATCCATATATCCGTATTTGAATCAAACATATTGTAGACGGGATTCGACTTTAAGCTAACCGAATGTAACTGCGTAACAGTTCTTTCCTATTTCTCCAGAAAAAAATCTTGTAAGAAGTGAAGAACTGCCATGTCGATGTCTAAATTGGTAGCATCGGAGTTCAAACTTGCAAGAACCGACATGTTACCAACATTGCTGAAATACCTTACGACCTGGCTGCCAAGATGTAATCCGGCCTATCATTTGGCGAGGAACAGTTACAAGACACGTAATTTCTGGCCGTGCATTGAGCTGTACACAAACACCGATGATTATGAAAATCTTAACACTGTAGTGTGTGTAAACAAACAATATTATGGTCATCCCTTTGACAGAACGTATTTTGTCTATTCCAACGATACTGTTAACATGAAGTCAATCTTGCCTTCCAGTAGAGTTGTAGACTGGACAAGAAAAACCTTAATGTTTGAAGCCATCCCAGAAAACGTAGTCTCATCCATAGAGGATATCTGTTTTCGTAAAGGCTATCAGTTGCATTTTAAAGATTTTTGCTACTTTTATCATGATCCGAACAATTCCATTCATAAGAGGAATCTTGCCTTACCGAAAGAGCTCAAATTTGGACCAAAACTTACTCCCAAATTCGCCCCAAAGCTAAGAGAGATCTGGGGCAGTGCTTCCTCGACGCCGTCGCCAATATACACAAAGACTTTGGAACACTGCCCTCATGTTGTCATTTACGATGAAACCCCTATATCTTGGTTAATTTACAAGGAATTTGGGGATATAGGTTACGGTTATACTGCCCCTGAATTCAGACATAAAGGGCTATTGTTGTCATCGTATATAAAGCTCACTGGCGAATTAAGGGCATGCGGTGAATTACATAAGCCATATTTTATTTTGCTGCCTGAAGTAGAGCCAGCGTTCAAGAAATTGGGTTTCTCTAAACTGACTGATGAAAAATTTTCCTGGCTGATATTTCGTAAGAGAACATAACCAGACTTGACTGAAAATGCTGCTTTGTTTCAGTATATGTTACAGTTGTTTAAATTTGAACCTTTTGCCACAAGTTTGCAACTACATAGACATCGTTATGATCAACATCATGAACAATATTCACCACGGATAATTTCTAACAGCTCCTGCAGTACAGTGCATTTCATATCGGTGCCGCGGAGACGGAAACATTGCAAAAACCTAACCTGGGTATCACGCAACATTTGAAAGTCACCATCTCATTGATTTATTACCATAAAGCAGCGTGGGACCGCTCTGTCTAGACCGTGTAGCCGAGCCTGATCAGTTAATTGCATGTTATCTACAATGTAGCTGTTTTACAGTTCCAGTTGAAAGGTAAAAAAGGAAAATGTGTGGGTTTTTTTATTTAGTTTTAGCTGATCAGAACCGCTATAGCTCTTCAAATTTAGGGTTAACTATAAAAGAGATACATAGTTGATCAAATGTAATCAACTGTTCTTTTCTCAGTTCAAACAGCGACACTCAAATGCCGCTTTACTGCCATTAATCAATGAGTTGCGATTACTCTGAAAAGTGTCGTTTCACCCTCGCTAACCGTGTGTTTTGAAGACGCCATTCGCATGTATACTTGTCATACGCTGAGTTGTGGATGTGGCACCGATTTAAAATGCACTGTTACAGTATTTTTTCAGATATTTAATTAGCTGAAATAGATATACTAATTTTTTTTTACTGTTATCATCGTATCAGCATTTTATATTGCAAGTATAATTGCCTTTGATCAAGTAAGCTTTATATTCCAAACTATGAAAGGTAATTAGACTTTATATATTTATCCATTTATCGATCTATCGATCTATCTATCTATATATCTATTAATCTATTAATCTCTCTAATTATATATAAGTTGACATTAAAGTACAACAAATACAACTTGCATTTAGCTAATATCCAATTGTTGAAATCTTTCATTAGTGTTTTCTCATAGTATCTTTATTTTGCATAGTCAGTTTTGTCAGCTCCCAATCAGTTGATTTAGATATATATCTCTAATTTGTAAAAGTTTGTCAAATAGTCAAATTAGTAATAAACTGATCACACAATGCAATCCAGATATGTGAACCTTATTATAACAGTTATATTCAATTCTGATTAATAATTAGATGAAGTAAATATACTGAACAACTTTCATTCGGTAAATGTCATGTGATAGTATGTTTAATGTTGATAGCAAGTTTTGTCAAGTTTGTTGAAGGCAATAGTTATTCGTGTTAGTTATATATTAATTAGTAATTTAATTATCTTAAAAATGCTATATTTCAATCATTGACGTTCAGTTTTCAAGAGCAAGCTTTGCCAAATTAATCCGGTAAATCAACAAATATATCTGCAACTAGGACAGTTCACTAAATATGCAAATAAGCGATTAAATTCAACGTTGTCGCCTCGTATCTTTCACTCCCGATATCCCCTAGCGTCATCATCCTCTAGCGTCATCAACAATTGTAGGAATTTTCAGCGTATATTACGCAGTTGTTACCAAATTTGAATGTATTCCCTTTTGTCTTACCATCATAGATTATGCAAATAAGTATAATCATTTGTATGCAATACCTTCCAAAATATATCAAGTCGTGCCATTCGCATAATAAATCTACATAACAGATTGATTCTGACCCGATAAGCCCTTCTTGCGATATCGTGTAAACAGAGAGACATAGTAGAGGGAAAGACAGACACACTGACTGACAGACAGACAAAGAGCCATCTATGCGTCATTAGCTCATGTGTGTGAACACGAGAGCTGCAAAGTCAATAACGATGTTGTATCCCTATTTTCAAAAAAAGCAGCTGAAAGTAATCTTTCGCCGTGATGACCCCATATTTATAGGTTTTAAAATAAGGAACTTTTGAATAATTTATGTTATCACATGGACAACCCAACTTTGTAAACTCTTAGCTTAAGTACCGAATTTTATACAATGGCAAATCTACGTCACAATAACCTGCGTCTATAATCTATTTTGGTGTTTTAGGACTTTTTCGTCGATCTTAATTATGCTACTGAATATAAATAAACAACATTCAGACATGTACTTTTCCAAATATTAAAAAAAGCTTAGCTTTGTATGATATAAATCGCTTAGCCGATATATACCTTCGAAATTGTTCATAACTTTGCGGATGGTATGTTTATGTCGGGAGGTCGTCTTGCATTGCTTTATAATCGGCCGTAAACGCCTTCTACTAGTTCATATGACCGGAAACTAGAAATAATTAACAACCCGCTCACGGAAACATTATTTCTAATTAGTTCAAAGGTTGAAACGCTAAATTTTAATTTGCCAAAAATGACAAATCTTATCTTGTACGTGTAATAAGTATAGTGTACAAAAATATTTGTCTTAGGTTATCTCGGAAAATGCACGTGATGTATATATATATATATATATATATATATATATATATATATATATATATATATATATATATATATATATATATATATATATATATATATATATAGTCACCACTCGTATCAAACCATGAGTCTTTTACTCATGTTGATACGGCCATTATGTCACTCATATTATCATAATATCAAAGTGGACTTTGATTGTAATGTAAAGTCATATATCTTTTTTCAACAGTTTCCGTCTATTAAGAATTATTTCACAAGAAATACAATCAATGTTTGAAGTTTAGATATTTAGTATCATATTTATAGAATGATGCAGAAATAATAAAGGAACGATCATTTCATCATATCCTGCCTAATGGCCAGATTTTATGCTACTTCGAAGGACTTTAAAACTATGTAAATTATTACATAATTTCTGTAATCTTCATCCAAAATATTTAAGAATAGTCAGAAGTGTCTGTAATGTAAGCTTATGTCAACTGCTCCTGCATAAGTTCCAACTAAAATTTAGGTAGAATGCGTAATAGGGTTAATTTTTTTACAATTTTTATAATTTTTACAATTTTATTTGGACACGTAAGTAACTTGTACTTGTTGACATTTTTAGATATAAATAGCATTTGTGAAATGAAAAATACAATCATTGTAAAATCGTTGTAATGAGTATTGGAGCTCTTATATTTGATACAATATTGACTTTCTGAAAGTTTTCTTTAAATAAGATGTGTTTGGCAAACTGTGTAAAGAGTTCAAATTTTATTTCATCGGCTACTTTTTGAGAACCATACATAGATAAATACAAACCTAATTTGAATGCTATACTGTAAAAAGCATCAAGTTTAGCAGCCGAAAGTTACCATTCTTTGCATGTTACAGTAATGACATAGTTAATAAGCATGAAAAAACATATTAATCGATATCTGTGAGAATATTTTTGTATGTACAGCTGCAATCAAGCAGTTATCACAGTAAATATTGCCAGTGGTCATAAAAATCTCGTTTTGACCTCCTCCTAAACAGAAGGGCTCAGGATTGTATTCTAATAATAATTACTTTAAAGGAGGATATTTGCTATTGGTGACAAAGCATTAATTAACCACGTAAGGTACAGGTGTAGGTCACACCATTATGGGCATGCATTGTATGTCAGCGTTGTTATGAAGTGATGGAATACTAAGAATGTAAAACCGAATAACATTTTGTTCCTTGTATGCGATTGTTCTTGTACTGTTTCAATTGATGGAGATGCTTTCAGGACAATTATAGTTTTAAACCGCAATAATTCTTTATATTTTATTTGTGACGCCATTGCTTGAATAATATTTCCGTTTTTTCAATCAAAACGTTTGTAAGTTGTCATTATTTCACGCTGACACGGTATTATTCTGCAACGTTATTATCCTACTATGGTAGGAATAACTCTGTACGGACATAATATTATGAAGCAAAATACTCCTAGGCAGATTTACTTTTTTAGACCGATGTAAGCACAACGAGTCCGTGTGACAACACCAAAATAGCCATGTCATCGTCTAGAGAGGAGGCATAACTTTCAGCTCCTCAAAACCTTTAAACCCATATCAAGAAGGACCGTGCGAATTCAAAGCATTAGAATGGATATATTTTATTCAAAACATAACTTTTTCAAGGACACCTTCACCAGTAACGGTTTTACACCGTGTTTCGTGTCTTGTAAGTCAGTTATCTAAAGCGACTACTGAAGATCCTTGATACTTTTCAAAATAAACGAACCGTATAGCTAACCAAACATCTAAACAATGCCCTGGGACGGTCTCTCTAGAGGTTACAGTCATCGTCATTACGGGCACTTGCATTGAAAAAACAAAGCATTGTAGCCCCCCTTTCTGTACTGATAATATGCAATCTTAAGTAGTTATATCAGATATTACATAACACTGAGTCAACAACTTCAAGGGCCAATGATTGTCTGTAGGAGTAAAGTGTATGTGGCATTGAGCTTTGCCCTACACAATCATTTGTCGCTATCTCTTATCGCATATATTGTAAACAGCTTACAAGATGGCAAACAATTTTAATTAGGGTGAAAATACCTGACTTCGTGGCTCACAAGTCGGATATTTTTACAATGTTTTTAGATGAGCTTGTCCCGTCATTGTTAATTTTTGTGGCGATGACACAAGGCCCTATATGACCATATGCGAGGGTCGGAAAGAAAGGGGCGAAGCATGCAAAGTCAAAGACGATTACTATAAAGATACTGGCAAATCTTATACATAATAGAGGTCACATACCAAGATACAATACATATCTGTTATATATGTACACAAAAGAGAAACTGAAATCCAGTCGGTGAGACTGTGTAAGCGTTAAGTGAAACTTTGAAACTTAGACCCTTGCTCCACCAGACTTTGGTATATCCTACGTGTTTTCTTAACGGTGGATTAAAGAACACTCGGGGCATGTACTGAATTTTGTAGTACCGTTGAAGGGATCTCAGTTGTCTCCAGATATTGTAATTGCCCACAACCAAGATTGACAGCCACTGACAAACATATAGCGAGCAGATACAAAGCGAAATTGAAAATGATTCAATGTCACACGAGTTGTTCTGTACCACAGACAAATAGAAAGACACACTAACAACGGAGCATCTATTTGATCCATGGTCGTCTCGGTAGATTATCGCCTTTTCATATAAAATGAGCTTCACACGTGATAGACGTTTTGAAGACTTTGTTTGTGGTTGATAATTGCATGAGATTATGCGAAAAGCACGACGAGATGGCATAGAGCTGCAAGTCGCGTAGCAGCCATACATACTTTGTGAGCTCTCAGTGTTTCTCTGTGAGCTCTCAGTGCAGAAACACTGCTTCACGCCAATCAAAACATAACACGCCAGCTGTTTCATAAACAAGTCCTTCCATGACCAACTTGTAAAAGACGATATGACTGACCGTAAACCATTGAGTAAAAGCAGAGTTTACCGGTAAAAGACTTTCAAATTTGGTTCAAACACACTCATTATATATTCATAAAAATGTGAGAGGAATTTTAAATATGGTATAACTCACTTTCCCAAAGCTCAAATTTTTCCCGTTTTCGCCGGCACGCCAATTCCGCTATCGCCACACGACAACAACGACACAAACTTTGCCGAACATACTTTAGCTTAAAAGTTGGCGAAAATCCGGAAACTACCAAAGGGTGCATGGTCGGCACTCTTTGGAACTGACATGACGTTAAGGTAAGCAACTGATGCTAAGTTAGCTTTAAACTGCTTGGTTTAATTCGAAAACGCATTGAACATCCTGCTTAAAATTCGCGTTCTTGCCCTCTGATAACTTTCAGTTAAACACCAAGCCTACTATTCTTCCAGACGATGTAAAGTTGTCTTCCCGTTAAGAATATCAACATTTAACCTATATCACAAACATTGTTGCCCAAAGTCGACCAACGTAAAGCCAAATGGAAATAAATTACCTTAATGCACAGAAATAAGTTTGGTACAATTTTGTACTGGCACATCAAATATAGGACAAGGTTAGGCTTGCCGAGTCCGGGGACATTGGTCTGCAAAAGTGTTTTATTTTGGCCTTACACAAAGTGAAAATACTAGCACTTAAACATGCGGTTTTTATTCATTCATGAACCTTTCAAGTACAATTTTTCATATTTCTACGTTCGGAAGAAAGACTGTATTCAAAATAAAGTAACATAAAGAAGTGCATGAGTTATAAATAAGGCTTGTCTGCTCTTAATTTTAGAAAGCAGTGGCGATTCAATCCAGATTTCATGGAATAAAAATTTGCTCACTAAATGAAACATGGCAGAAATAAACTACAGAGAACGGGTTCAAGTTGAACATAGGAATTAAACAGAGAGCAGTGAAACAGTGGAAAAGTGTATATGTTTCATTTGTAAACTGCACAAAACGACATCAGTGACGTATTAAGGCAAAAGTGGGATCAATATATTGCGATCTGTATTGGAATATGGGAACTAATTCTTCTTCTTACCCATTTAGACCAGAAAACTTTTTCATAACATATAGCATCGCACCTTGCCGTATGTCTGCCGCTTGTTGCGTTCTGTTCACGAACAAAGCGCCTTGATTGGGGAAAGAAGTCGATTTTATAGAAAAGATAGTGTAAATTTTTAATCATACTTAAATTTTTTAGAGATTCGATTGTCCATATAGATATTTGATATAGGTTTGGTCAGATTTCTCAAAATCACTCTCCAAGATCGTTCTTTACTTTGAAGCCTCTTAAAGGAATGTACGATATCAGGATACTTGGTAATCCCTATATTCTATGTATAAATATTTAGGTCAAGATGAACTGCAGTTCAATGACTATACTCCAGACCTCAAGCTAAGTTCTTTATTTTTGATGGCAAAATGAGACTTAAATCTTTAATACAAAAAATATCCAGTGCACTGAACATGTCCGAGTCCCCTAACAATACAGATTGAAGGAAAAACAAACGGCACTGTTTATAATGAAAATTGTGGTGAATCGTGAACTATTAACATAATGCTATTTTTATTGTTGCATTGTGCATTGCAATCCTAGAAACGGTGTTACTTTACGTTTCTACGTCGGCGTGCCTGCACATCGGAATGAGAGGCTGACTTTAAAAAAAGTAGCGACCAAATTGATAAGGCCAGCAATTTTGACATCACTGTGTAGCTATTTCTTATGTATCACGTGGCTATTTAATGACAAATTTTTCGATGTCCTTCTTAATATATGAGTTAATGATCCCTTTATCCAGATGGAATCTCTTAGTACGTATATGTGGGCCTCTTCACTGATAAACCATCCATGAATAATCATCAAACTAGACCTCTAAAAACCAATTGTACAGGCTAAAATTGGCTTATTAGGAAAATCAGCGAAAATAATCGTCCCTTTCAATGGTTTAAGACCTTGCCCAGACTAAAATACACTTTTAGCGTAGGAAACGTAAAGTACTTTTTATGGTGTAAGCACTGTAAAACACCATTCGATAATAGGCACGTCGGACCACATGACCTTGATATCGTGCATTGAACTTAATATTGAAATCAACTACCCTCGTATTACTGTCAATTACTATTTAAGCGTATATTGTATGTTCAGTGATGTCAAATGAATACTTCGACCTAGTCAAATCGTGCTGCGACTGGCGTTAGAATACATTGTACGCTATTTCGAAGCAAAGTTTACATATTTTTCCCACACCATTTTCATATTACTAAAGTCGGTGATTAATTTACATTGATTCAAGATCTGCAATAAGGACATTGTATGCCACAAACATCACGTGCTGCTAGTGTGAAGATCTTGTCAGCGTTACAAACCAATATTGCAGGTGAGGGAATTTCGATTTAAGTTTAAAATCATTTTTTTTAGGATTTTTACCTTGAAGCCATTTCAGCATATTGCAAACACATATCACTATAATAATGTATACCATACGATATTGTGATACTTGCTTACCCCTACATTCTCTGTATAAATATTTTAATATAAAGTTGCACTTTAAATTACTAAATTCCAACCTCAAATGAAGTTGTTTATTTTTACGCGGCAAAATGAGACTTGAATCTTTCATACAAATAATATTAATTGAAACAAAACTGTATGTCAAAAATGCCCCGCAACAATGCAGACGAATATTTAACTATTTATGAAAGAGTTTGCGGTGAATTGTAAACTGTTAATATTGTGAACTTTTATTGTTGTTTTGTGCGTTACAATCCTAGGAACGGAATTATTTTACGTTTCCACGTTAATTTATCTCATGGGTTCGTCTTCGCCTTGGATATTCAAATCATTAACTAGACGAGACGTTCAGAATTTCTTGATACCATATTGTCTTTGTTTCTCGGTTAACAAGCTCGAAAGCTACCACAGCCCAAGATACGCTTCTCCCGTGGTCTAAATGTATTTAGTTATTCGTCGATTGTCCGTTTGATTTGTTTTGTCGTGTATCTCTCGTATTATTTAAAACATTGTTTTTTGAACCATATCTTTAAGGCGTTGCTTTGATCGTAAGTAGCAATAAAATATATAACAATTAATACATCACAATAATCAAAATAGGTCTTGATGTACATGCCAAAATTAACATTCGAAGGCCACTCTGACACATGCCAACCAAATACGTGAAATTTCGTATTCCTTCATCAAGTGTTGATTTAAAATATCCTAGTAAAATACAAACAGCGTCTTTGTGCATTTGTCGCTTGTATGGCTTGCATTCATATCGACTTAATATAATTGAGATCTTGATTTTAATTCATCATTTCACTGGTATCGATGATCGCTAAGCGCATTAACCTTTGTATGACATCAAGTATCTCCGAACAACAGTTCATCTTGCAACTGTTTTCTTTTTTAGCCAAGGCGTAGTATGTGCCTTTAAATTACCTTTCTATAGGACATAGAAAAATTACACCGTAAATTCGTTTAACACCTATCTACATAAATTGAAGGACCGGATTCCGTTGAGTTTGACGGAACCACCACACTTTTAAAGTTTTCTCCATTCATGCGTAGCATAGGGTCGTTGTAGCTCAAAACGATATCTTCGATTTCCAAACACTTTTCCTGTGGCGCTAATAACTGGTTTACGTTTCGTTCACGTACTGGCACAACAGGATTTTAGGATAATGTTTAATTGTATTAGTGCCAGTTTTGAGGATGATGGAGGTGAATGACATAACACTTGCCAAAGAACATGCTTGCAGAGCATTTCGTTTTTGAGGTCCATGTGATTCCGATTTAACGACGTGCTTCATTATCGTGTGAATGTGACTGTTCCTAATTGCGTCTTTCATCTTTCCGATAGGTAGGGTAATTTGCCATTTCAACAGTTATTTATTACTTAACTTATGTGCCATCATAGCTTCGAAATTGTCATTAATGACTCAGCATCTACATGGTTGGTATGTTATGGCGTATACTACTCCCTCGATCGCATGCAAATAAAGTGGTGGCCAGCGCAATGTTAGAAGTTCTATTATTTAAAGCAATCAATGTGACCTTGTACTACCCTGTGAACTACAAAGAACGTTTATTTTTATCTCCAGAAGAGTTAGGCGTCACATACACATGTACATATAATGTTTATTTATTCTATTTATTTTAGAGGGTGAGGTAGATGACCGTGCAAATTCAAAGTTCAAGCCTATTTAGTCTAAGCTTGATATAGTTATATTACCCTGTGTCTACCTCCCATTGAATCTATCTGTATTAAAAACTTTACGATATCTGCGTATTGTGTCAACTAGCAGAAAAAAAAGTGCTGTGGAAAGAGAAGACCAACCAGTATGAAAAGAAGATGAATATATAAAATAACGATACACCTAACCAGGGGCACATCAATTTATATACCACATATATTTTGAGCTTAAAAGGGACGAGGTCAATCTTGTTGTACCTTTTTGTGATATATGAGAAACACTGGATAATTGCAAAAATCACTCAGTGTTCTAACTGACCCTAGTATATCACTGTAAAAATGTCAGCAAATAAAACTCTGCTGAATGTAAACATATGATTTTGTTTGTGACCTCTGCGCGAATGGATGTTTCCTGTTCCCATTTGCTTTCCTATAGCAAACGGACATTTCAAGAATGTAACGGCAGTTTTGACTTCTAGACTTTTACGGATCACACTGCATCGCGCGTGTAACCATAGAAAAACTCACCTCCCCGGAGACTATAATGTACCAGTTTTTGAGATATAGTACAGTGTAATTTGTGTACTTTTTAAATTTTCCTTTGGACTTACTTGTCAGTTTCAATGATTTTTTATAACGAATATTTCTGACTTCACCTCCTTTCTCTGTCGTAACAAAAGATAGATAAATAATAGATAGATAGATAGATAGATAGATAGATAGATAGATAGATAGATCTTAGACTACACAATAACCAGTACTGTATACTGAATACTGTGAATACAATACTTTATACTCGTACAGTGCACTGAATGAGTGATCCGCATTTCTGTATTTCACTCGAAAATATTGTAGACAGGACTTGACTTTTATAATAAAGTATTTAGCCGAATGTAAGTGCTTAACATTTCTTTCCAAATTCTCAAGGAATCGTAGTGTAAAAAGTAAAGAAGTGTAAGAAGAAAAGAACCACAATGTCGATGTCAAAATTTGTAGCATTCGAATTGAAACTTGCAAGAGCTGACAGACTACCGGCATTGCTGACATTTCTTAAGACCTGGCTGCCAAGATGTAATCCAGCGTACCATTTGATGAAGAACAGTTTCAAGACACGAAATGTCTAGCCATGCATTGAGCTGTACACAAACACCGATGATTATGAAAATCTTAATACGGTAGTATGTGTAAACAAACAATACTATAAGCCTCCCTATGACAGAACGTATTTCGTCTATTCGAATGATACTGTTTACTTGAAATCAGTCTTGCCTTCTAGCAGGGCCATGGACTGGACCAGAAAAGCCTTAATGTTTTAAGCGGTCCCAGAAAACGTAGTTTCGATTTCGAGAATATCTGTTTTCGTAAAGGGTATCTCTTGCATTTTAAAGATTATTGCTACTTTTATCATGATCCGATCCTCTCCGCTCATAAGATGGATCTCGCCTTGCCAAACGGGCTGAAATTTGGACCAAAACTTACTCCCGAATTCGCCCCAAAGCTAAGAGAGATCTGGGGAGTACTTCCTCGACGCATGTCGCCAATATTCACAAAGACTTTAGAACACTGCCATCATGTAGCCATTTACAACGATAAACCTTTATCCCGGTTAATTTACAAGGAATTAGGGGATATGGGTAATGGTTGTACTGCCCCTGAATTCAGACATAAGGCGCTATTGTTGTTATCGTATATACATCTCACTAGCGAATTAAGGGCATGCGGTGAATTACATGAGCCATATTTTATTTTTAAGCCTGAAGTAGAGCCGATCGTCAAGAAATTGGGTATCTCGAGACTGACAGATGAAAAATTTTCCTGGCTGATGTTTCGTAAAAGAATTTAATCAGTTATAAACTAAATGCTGCCGTGTTTCTGTATAATTGTTTTAGACAAAAAAATATCGTTACTTGCTCAAAACGTTAGTAAGATCACCTTGCATTGCGAACAAATTTCATCACCAAATCCACTTGATCACTGATAGCCCTGCGTACGATGCTGTGAACACACAGCATTGGTTGCAGGGTAAGTCACTCACTGATGTGCTCAGTTTGCTTTGTCAGATCAGGGCAGATGTAGGTTTTCTGTTTAATATGACAAAATGTTCGACATAAATGGCACTTTTTGCTGATAACATTTCGCATTCACCATGATAACATCCCAATAAGTGACGTATTATGCCGTCATTATCTTTGCAATAGCCGATGTACAGCAAAAGATCATGTATTGCAAGCTGAAAACCTTTCTGTATGTAAACTGGCAATTTGCATCTAGTTATTGACATAGAGGGCGCTTTTCTTAATGTGAATTCAATTCCAGCATTCTTAGCGTGAGTCCTCGTATGTATGCTTGACATATTTATCTCTTTTTGCTTCCTTCAATGATGGTAGTGATATCTAGCATCAATACAAGGTTGAAAATAGTATTTACTGGGTAACAGCAGCGATACGTTTTATTGATAGTCACTGAAAAGCATACTTTGCGCGTTTGGCATTTGTTTCCTTTCAAGCACTCAAATAAAATGGTGGCACCCAGGAATTTGGCCGGGTACACTTCCGGTTACACTTCTAGCTTATTTGCATGCTGGTCAGTTATCCGCTTGCTCGTTTTTTAATTATCAATTATCTATAAACAGTTGTTTAATGATTTTTATTGATGTAATATAATGGAAAATTTAATTTTTAAAAGTTAGCTTCGCCAAATTGGTAGATAAATGAATAAAATATATCCGCAATTTGGAAATTTCACTAAATATGCTAATAATCAATTAAATTCAACGTCTTGGCCTCATAACTTTCACTGCTGATGTACCCTAGTGTGATCTACATTTGTAATAATTTTCATGAAGTTCTATGCAGTTGTTTCCAATGCATTTACTTTTGAGTTACAATCATAGATAAAAATATGCATAATAAATTTTAAGCTATACCCCCAAAATATTATCAGGTCTTGCCATTTGCCAAATTATTCTATGAACCAGATTTGATTCTGATCAGAGAAGCCGTTGTTACGATAACGAGCGATTGACAGATATAATAGACGGAAAGACAGACACACTGACTGACAGAGAGACAGAGAGCCATCGCTGTGACATTAGCCCGCGCATGTGAATGCGAGAGCTACAAAGTCTAACACGATGTCTCACTCTCTTTTCAAAGGCAGCTGAACGTATTCTTCCGCCGAGATTACCCGGTATTTTTACATCTTAAAGATAGGATTTTTTGAATTATTTACATTATCACGTGGACAAAGTTTGTAATCACTTAACAAAAATATCACGGCGTGTAAACATTATTCCTAAAGTAGGTCAAAAGATTAAACATAGAATGTATTTTGCATACAAAACAACGAATTCTTGGCTCGTGCAAGTAATAAGTATTATACCCAAATATTTTTCTTCGTTCATCAAGGAAAATACTCGTGACACCACTCGTCTCAAAACATCCCTCTTGGATGTTGATACGGTCACTTCGTCACTCATATAAGGGACGGTTCAGTTTTTACGGCCGGGTGGGGGCGGCAAAATCCAGGGTGGTCATCGTAATTTTGGAATCCGCGAAGGGGGATCATCGCTTTTTCACTGGTAGGAAAGGGGGGGTTACAACATTTTCAAAAACGTAATACCTACAATAGAGTTCACTTTATGCCATGGCCATGATCGACCCTCTTTACCGGCGGGCCGCCTTCGGCAGCCCACTACAATAAATTGACTTTATGTAATGGCCCATGACCCTCTAAACGGGCGGACGCCTTTGGTGGCCGACTCCAATAAAGTTTACTTTACGTAATGCCCAATGACACTCTTTAAAAGCGGGCCACCTTCGGTGACCCAGTAGAATAAAATTGACTTTACGTAGTGGCCCTTGACATTCTTAAGCCCTGTCCAGTAAAGTTTACTTTATGCAATGGCCATGATCGACCATCTGTACCAGAGGGCCATCTTTGCCGGCCCACTAAAATAAAGTGTACTTTACGTGATGGCCAATGACCCTCTTAACTGGTGGGCTGCCTTTGGCGAACCATTCCAATAAAGTTTACTCTATACAATGTCCATTGACATAAGTTGTCTATGGAAATGAAGTTAAAAATGGCCTTATAGTTGTCCTAACTAACAGACGTTTGCATGGATGTGGCTGAGAAGTTTGTGCACTGGCATCTCTGCTACACGAATAAAGTGCACCGCGTACCGGAGTTCAAATCCAAACGGTGCGGGTAAATTTGACATGTTGGTTTTGGTTATTTTTCAGCCGTGGGGGGCGGGGGGGGGTCATCAATTTTTTTCGTCTGACAAAGGGTGGGGTCATATTTTTTCACGAAAAATGCAGGGGGGTCTACAATTTTTTGAACATAGGCGACGAGATTTTGCCGCCCCCCGGCCGTAAAAACTGAACGGTCCCTTATCTTGATACCAAAGTAGGCTTGGATAGTAATGTAATGTCACATCTCTTTTTTCACTAACTGTATACGTCTGTAAAGAATTATTTTACAAGAATCAAAATCAAATGTTGTAAGTTTGGGTGTTCATTACTTAATTTGTAGAATGATGCAGAAATCATAGAGGAACGATCATTTCATCCGCTCTCTCACAATGGTGAGATTTTATGCCACTTCGAAAGACTAAAAACCATGATGTAAAATTGTTATCTAATTTCTTCAATCTCCATCCAAAATATTTAAGAATAGTCAGGACTGTCTGCACTTTAGTAACTTGTAATTCTACGAATTTTGTATACAAAAAGTATTTGCAAAATGAAAAACAATAATTGTACAAATGCTGTCCCCTGTCTTGAAGCTAGGGCACATGATTTAATATTTATGTCCTTGAAGTTTTCTTTGAATGAAATATGCTTAAAAAAGTTCGTAAATATTTTACTTTTTTATTTCAATGACTATTTTTGTAAACCTTACAAGAGTGAATAAAATCCTAATTTGAATGCTATACACTGTAAAAAGCATCAAGTTTAACAGCCGAAAATTACTATTTTTCGAGTTACATTAATGATATGGTTAAGCATTTTTCTTCAAATTGAGAGGAGACTAACTGCTACCTACTGTTACAATAAAAAGGACAATTCTTTCTTCATTGAGGTTTATCACACACTTTATTCGTTTGGGCGTTTAAAGAATACATCCAGGTCGCTGCATACATGATAAATCGATATGTTGTCTGTTGAAGTATTCTTGTGCGTACAGAGCAATCTACAAACAAGCGATTATCAGAGTGATTATCGCCAGGGGCCGTCAGATAGCGTTCTGACCTCCTAAAAGGAAGGGCTCATATTTCCTTTTAACGATAAAGCATCAATTTACCAAGTAGGGTACAGATACCATTATTAGAATACAGAGTTACAGTGAAGGATAGATCACTAAGAATATTAAAACGAACATTAAAAGATTATTTAAATCGATAAAAATCTATTGCTGGTATGTTACGTTTGCTTTTGTACTGTTTCATTTGATGGAGAAGCTTCCAAGACAAATATAGTTTTCAACGTCAATGAAACTTTGTTATTTTATTTGATTCACTACTGTTTGAGTAATATTTCTGTTCTTCAATCAAAGTTCTCATTATCTGACGGTGAGTCAGAAATATCCTGTGACATTATTTCATCACCATGATTGGTCTAACTGCATACAGACACAACATTTTGCAGCCAAATACTATTAGGCAGATACTATTTTAGACCGATGTAACGAAAACGAGGCAGTGTGAGGGAATGTCATCGTCTCGAGAGGAGGCACAACTTTCAGCTCCTCAAAAGCGTAAACCATATCAAGAGAGACCGTGTAAATACAACGCATTAAAAATGGATAAAGTTTACTTAGAATATAACTATCGCAAACTGTGTTTCACCTGTACGAGTTTTAACATCGTGTTTCGTGTCAGGTGAGTCCGTTATCTGCGACGACTAGTATTATAAAGGTGTTTGATAAGGTCCAAAATGAACCAACTGTATCGCTAACCGAACATGTAAACATTGCCCTGGGGGGCGCTCTCTCCAGTGATTACGATCATCATTAATTATTGCGATGACACTTCCTGACAATATGCAAGGGTTTCCTTCAAATTTTACAAGGACT
>LD348475.1:50901-62372 GCA_001465055.1 Ptychodera flava | reverse complement strand
ACCAGACAGTATCGATAAAAGACTTTAAAATTTGGTTCAAACACAGTCATTATATATTCATAAAAAATTTTAATATGAGAGGAATTTTTAAAACGGTAAAACTCACTTTCCTGAAGCTCAAAACACTCCCGTTTTCGCCAGCACGTCAATTCTGCTCAGCACCACACGAAAACAACAACACAAACTTTGCCGAACATACTTTCGCTTTACAATTGGCGAAAATCCGAAAATTACCGAAGGATTCATGGTCGGCACTCTTCGGAAAAGAGAGGCGAGAGCAACCTGAGGTGAGGTGAACATGGATGGGTTACGTAACCGCTTCACACCTTAAACAATACCCGTTGCGACTCTATCTATCTTTCTCTATGCCATGCAAAAAAATCAGTATGACACTGAAGACGCTATTTCCTAAAATGCGTTTTTTCCCTCTTGTTTTACCCAAATATTGTAGAATACTTGTCTCTAACAACGCATTTATTACTTCTGGATCGAATTAATCACAACTAAACCTTACATTTGCTATCGTGAAGCACAAATCTACCAATAGCGGCCAGGGAAGGAGGGATGGTCGGCGATTTGCTAAATTTACTGTCCACCATATTGGATGTCCGTCGATCGCGCTGTAGAATGAATGCAATTGGATTTCTGTAATAACACCTTATTCTCATCAACAAATTCCGGTCATATTTCACAGAAATGTTGTGATTGTCCTGAAAATGAATAAATCACAATGCACAAATGAAATTATGTGAGAGGACTTTGAAAAACGAACCAGTTCCACGCCAATTACGCACCTTTGGTGTTCATGCCGAGATTGGTGGTTCTACGGGATCGGGAACAGGATGCACAGGCAATGCCATTACCTAATTGGTATTTGCAGGACCGGAAAATGGGTGCCACGATCAGCGGGCGCCCGACCTCCACAGCTGCCTAGAACGAAGTAGCACTTTCGGCAGCAAAATATACAAACTCGCGAACATTTTCCCCCATTTTTTGTCAGATTTTTAGACATTGTGGTTGCCTTTCAAATAGCTACTTTTATTCTTAATTCATCGAATATTATGTTAAAATACGGCTTTAAGAACTTCAAGAAAATCAAATTTCGCTTTCAGTGTGCGTGCGTGCACGACGTAAAGTGTCGTTACACTTAAACTCTCTTTTGATGTCCCTATTAATAGTAATAGCAATCAGTATATTACTGTCTTCAATCTGTTTGTAAGTCATATATGGGAATCTCAAAACTCAGCCTAAACGCTGTTTACAAAATACAGTATCTATTTATGAAGTATTTTAACACATTCAGGTGCCCAACAAACCTTTTAAAATAGACTTTCAGTGTTCAAAGGGTCGTTATAATAAATAGGTTTGTAGCATATTTTCCATATTTTCAAAAGTAAATATGGAAGGACTAAAGTACCAGAACGTTATTCATATTTACTTTTAAGCGTGGGGGCATCACTTTATTTGGCAGCTATCATGAATTTATCAAAAATATCATAGTGAATTAATAAAACATTGAACTTTAAAAAAAATGTGCTTTCATGCCAAAAAAATATATTTCAACTTACAAATCACTGCAATAGGTTGTTATAATATGTGGTGTAGGAATTGTATCCGCCATATTGGATATATTGGAATTATTAAAATGCCCCTGTAAAACAGTGAACCTCAAAATCGTTGCCAATGGCAAAAAACGTGCTGTAGCTTAAAAATCAGGGAATTGACTTGTTTATTACGTAATGTATGGGCGAAAATGTTATTTTGTAGGAATGTGGGCAGCCATATGCTTTTTGCAAATTTTAAAAGTTAGTATGTTAAACATTACATCGCGAAAATGATTCCCTGTGCCAAATAAGTAATGTTAGAACTTAAAATCACTGAAATAGCCCGTTTACCATGTGACATGTCGCAAATAATATTGTTTAGTCTGACAGCTGGCAGCAATATTTGATTTATGCGAAGTAGACATATTTCCCGTAGGTAGATTCGAGTAAACGTTATGTTAATCTATGTACATCTCTCAAATGCATGGAAAAAATTCAATTGCAAGTTGTGGTTGGTTGGGTAGCAAAATGTCGAAGACTGACTGAACTATTATTGCTTCCTTAAATGTACCTAAGGAAGATCAAACTATAGTGCGAAACTTACGTAAGAAGTTATAGCGAGTTTCTCTTCCACATTTTCACACACAAACACATACATACACACACACACACATACATACACACACTCACACTCCTTTCCCACACAAAATAGATAGATATAGACTACCACATGTAAGTGACCTGAATAAGAAATCCGTATATCTGATATTTCAATCGAAAAGATTGTAGACAGGTCTCGACATTTAGCTAAGCAATTAACCAAATGTAACTTCTGAACAGCTCTTTCTCATTTCTTCCAGGAATAGCCCTGTAATAAGTGAAGAACTACCATGTTCATGTCAAAATTCGTAGCATCAGAGCTTAAACTTGCAAGAAGTGACAGGTTGCCGGCGTTGCTGACATATCTTAAGACCTGGCTGCCAAGATGTAATCCAGCCTACCATTTGGTGAGGAACAGTTTCAAGACGCGCAATGTCTGGCCATGCATTGAGGTGTACACAAACACCGACGATTTTGAAATTCTTAATACGGTAGTGTGTGTAAACAAACAATACTATGACCCTCCCTTTGACAGAACGTATTTCGTCTATTCGAACGATACTGTTTACTTGAAATCAATCTTGCCTTCCAGCAGGGCCATAGAATGGACAAGAAAAGCCTTAATGTTTGAAGCCATCCCAGAAAACGTAGTTTCAACCATCGAGGATATCTGTCTTCGTAAAGGGTATCTCTTGCATTTTAAAGATTTTTGCTACTTTTATCACGATCCGAACCGTCTCATTCATAAGATGGATCTCGCCTTGCCGGACTGTCTGAAATTCGGACCAAAACTTACCCCCGAATTCGCCCCCAAGCTACGAGAGATCTGGGGTAGTACTTCCTCGACGCCGTCGCCAATATTCACAAATACTTTAGAACACTGCCCTCATGTAGCTATTTACAGCGAAAAACCTATAACTTGGTTTATTTATAAGGAATTTGGGGATATGGGTTATAGTTATACTGCCCCTGAATTCAGACATAAGGAGTTAATGTTGTTATCGTATATACAGCTCACGAGGGAATTAAGGGCATGCGGTGAATTACATGAGCCGTATTTTATTTTTACGCCTGAAGTAGAGCCAGCCGTTAAGAAATTGGGTCTCTCAAGACTGACAGATGAAAAATTTTCCTGGCTGATGTTTCGTAAAGGAATTTAACCATTTTTAAACTGTAAATGTTGCCGTGTTTAAGTATGATTTGTTTAAGAAAAAATGAAATAGAATTAATTGTTACTTGCTCAAAACATTAGTAAAACCACCTTGCATTGCCTAAAAAATAAATTCAACCACCAAATTTACTTGGTCATTGACAGCCCTGTGTACGATGCTGTGAACACACAGCATTGTTTGCTAGGTAAGTCACTCACTGATGTGCTCAGTTCGCTCTGTCAGATCAGGGCAGGTGTAGATTTTCTGTTTAATGTGTCAAAATATTGAACAAAAATGGCACTTTTTGCTTATAACATTTCTCATTCACCTTGATAACATCCCAAAAAGGGACGAATTATGCCTTCATTTTCTTTGTCATAGCAGCTCTACTGCCAAACGTCATGTATTGCAAGCTGAAAACCTTTCTGTCTGACTTGCAATTTGCATCTAGTTATTGACACAGAGGGCGCTTTTCTTAATGTGAATTCAATCCTAACATTCTTAGCGTCAGTCCTCGTTCATCTGCTTGACAGATTCATCTCTTTTTCTATCTTTCAATCGTGATGGTAATGATATCTTGCATCAATACAAGTTTGAAAATGATATGTACTGGGTAACGGCAGTGATACGTTTTATTGATGGAAACTGAAAAAACATGTTACTTTGCACGTTTCGCATTTGTTTCTTTATAAGCACTCAAAATAATGGGTGGCACCTAGGAATTTGGCTGTGTACACTTCCAGTTACTCTCCTTACATATATGCATGCTGGTTAGTTAGCCGCTGGCGCGACGTTTCATTATCTACCAATTAGTTATTTAATGATTTTTATTGGTGTAATATTATTGAAAGCTTCGCAAAACTGGTAGGTACATGCATAAAAATGCATCTGTAATTTGGAAATTTCACTGAATATACAAATAATCAATTAAATTCAACATTGTGGCCTTATATCTTTCACTGCTGATATACCCTAGTGTGATCTACATTTGTCATAATTTTCATCAAGTTCTGTGCAGCTGTTTCCAATGTATTTCCTTTTGACTTACAACCATAGATAAAAATAAGTATTATAAATTGTAAGCTATACAAACCTAAGTTTGTCCGCTCCTGCCGTTTGCGAAACTTATCTATAAACTAGATTTGATTCTGATCAGATAAGACATTCTTACGATAAACGTGTGAACAGACAGATACGGAAAAGATACGGAAAGACAGACACGCTGATTTAAAGACAGACAGAAATCCACGCCGTGACATTAACCAACGTCTGTGAACGCGAGAGCACAAAGTCTAATATGTTTCGTCTTAAATAACACGGCGTCTAAATATTATTCCTAATGTAGTTCAAAAGTTTAAACACGGAAATTTTCTTGAATTTTACAAAGAAAACGACGAATTTTTGGCTTGTGTATAGCTATATATAATATAGCCAAATATTTGTCTTCGTTCATCTCAGAAATACCCGTGATTTAGACTTGACACCGACGTCTTAAACACTCCTCTTCGACTCATTTTGATTCGGTAATTACGTCATTCATATTATCGTTTGATCCAAGTAGATTTGGGTAGTAATATAATGTCAGATGTCTTTTTTCATTAATTGTATCCGTCCGTAAAGAATTATTTTACAAGAAACACAATCCTCTGTAGTAAGTTTGGATGTTTATTACCCAATTGTAGAACAATGCAGAAATAATAAAGGGACGATCATTTCATCAGATCTTGCACAATGGTGAGATTTTATGCTACTTCGAAAGACTAAAAACCATGTAAAATTGTTATCTATTTTTTTCATTCTTCATCCAACATATTTAAGAAAAGTCATGTCTTCATTTAAGCAACTTGGATTTGTAGGAATTTCTGTATATAAATAGCATTTGTGAAATGAAAAACAATAAGTGCACAATACTCATACACTGTATTGAAGCGTGGCCATATGCTTATTATTTATGTCCTGAAAATTTTCTTCGAATGAAATATGCGCGCTTAACAAGGTTTGTTAATATTTGACGTTTTTATTTCATTGAATACTTTGTGTAAACTTTACATAGGTGAATAAAATCCTAATTTGAATGCTATACTGTAAAAAGCATCAAGTTTAATCATCAGCCGAAATTCGCCATTTTTTGTGTTATACTAATGATATGGTTATTATAAGCATTTTTCTTCAAAATGAGAGGAGACGAAATACTACTGTTAAAATAAATGTGACAGTACTTCCTTCATCAAGGTTTATCAAACACCTTAGTCCTTTTGGCGTTTACAGGAGTGCATCCCGGTGGCTGAAGTATAAATCGATGTCTGCTGGAATATTCGTGTGTGTAAAGAGCAAGCTACAAACAAGCGATTATCAGCGTAATTATCGCCAGGGGCCGTCACATAGCATTTTGACCTACTGAGCGGAAAGGTTAAGAATTCTACTCTCATATTTACTTTTAGCGATAAAGCATCAATTTACCAAGTAGGGTATATATACCATCATTAGATTACAGAGTATGCTAGCGTTGCTGTGAAGAAATAGAACACTGAGAACAGTAAAACGAACATTAAAAGAAGTTTTAAATAGATAAAAGTATGTTTCTGGTATATTACGTTTGCTCTTGTTTAATTGGTGAAGAAGCTTTCAGGACAAGTATAGTTTCACCCTCAATGAAACTTTGTTATTTGATTCACTATTGTTCAAATGACATTTCTGTTCTTCAATCAATGTTATCACTATTTGACATTGACACAGAAACATCCTGTCACATTATTTCATAAACATGATTGGTATAACTGTGTACAGACATAAAATTTTGCAGCCAAATACTCTTTTCCAGATACTATTAGTATTAGTATATGAATAAATAGGGATATATGACTGATATATGACATATTATACTTTAACCGGAAGAAACTATGATAATTATGATTTCCTTCAAATAAAATACATTTATGGATTCTATTTAGTAATTAAAACGTGCCGAAGAAGAAAAGCAGTACAAATTGAGTATTTTGATATGCGTTATAATGTGTAGTTACTCGAAGTTTCACGTTTTGGTATAGTGTGAATGAGCGATTTTATTGTTTTTGTGGACGTAAAAACAGATGTATATCTTTAAAAAGTAGACATTTAAGTGAATTCAAGTTCAAAGCAGGAAGAACATATTTTGATAGTGATTCTAGAAGCAGCATCAAGACAACGAAGGAAAATTTCTAAATACATCTTATCAACTCATTTTACAAAAAGATTGGTAAAAAATATTTCTTTGAAGAAAGGCCTTAATCAAAAGTCTATTTTACTTCCTGGAGTACTGTGCGAAAATTGATGAAACCTGCTACACAAAGTGATATAGCAGATACCTTATTGTTCTGTGAAGCGTATTTTTATTAGTGAACCTCTTTTAAAATACATGAGCACAATCAGTTCAAATCTGATATATTTCATTTGTCTGTGACTGTCTTGGTTTTTAGATTTATTTTTGGTCAACCCTATGAGTCTATTCAGTCACTTTACTACCTATCAAAGACGAAGATGACATTGTCTTATGATGGCTTTTCAGCAGAAAGTAAAGTGACTTGGTACACACACTTATAGAACTGAGGACAAAATGAACCTTTAGTAGTATAGTGGATTAATGAAATTTGAATATAAAAACATAATAGAACAAATGTTAAGTAATGCCATGATTAGTCTAAATGCTCGGCAAATTGTGCACTTTTCAGCTTTACTAATGCATAATATTTCCAGATAACGAAAGATCTAGTTTAGAGAAAACGATCTAGGCACCGAGGAGATGAACCAGTGAGTCAAAGATATATTAGAAAGAAGACTTGTGTCATACACTTTCATGAATCAGTTACATTTCTTTCTGATACAGATAACCCTGTCGCAATAAAAAAACAGGCCGGAAAATGAGTGCACAAAAGCCTGAACAACCTGTTTGGTCACCATAAAGGATGGAAGGCTCTTGTGATCTCATACCAAAATAGTTCACTGGAGAACATGGCTGCATTGTGAGTGTTTCTGGAGGTTTACAATGAATGTCGAACATTTGACGACTTGAAAATTCGTCAAAGGCTAAGTACATCAGGCATTACGCAGGCATTAGAACCTGCAGAAGATATGATGATTTTCAAACCAGATTGCAGATGTTTTTGTGATAAAGGAAGTCGTAAAAAGTAAAAACGAAAGGTTCATGGATATCAGAAAAAAATTCATAGTTTGAATTTGTTACTGTAGAAATGTTCTTGATTTTGAAGAAAAGAAAACCATGACGAAAATGTTCTTACTAGAATCAGGGGGGTTCTGATTTGCATACATGTGAGGCACAATTTTGGCGCCGTTGACACTGTAAAAGACATTGCAATTTATCACAGAAAAAAATACTTGTTGCATTTTCAAGATCGAGTGGTTTGCCTAGGGTCCCAAGTGCAGAGTATCTTAAACGTGGTGAAGATGTGGTGCCAGGACCATTTCAGAAGCTCTTGACTTATACATTGATGAGAAAAGAACGCGAAACAAAGCTAAAGACAAATAGAATGGTCTTCTCAATAGGTCAGCATATCTGCAGAGTAGTGACAAATGTTGCGTTTTATCTGCATGACACTGCGTTACCTCTTTGCGACTGCTTAGCTGATCACACATCAATGCTTAGCTAATCACACATCAATAAGTTTGAACAATCAGAGAACTATTTTTTTTCCCTTGAACTCGAGACAGCCATTGCAAGAAACATGGGCGCTAACAACTACAGAGATAATGTGAAATCAAAATTCACCGTGTGTGTTCCACTTTGAATTTGATAACTTTGACCAGTTGGTCAATAAACCGTCACACATGCTGCTCATGGGATAATGATGCAAGATTTTGAAGGTAGTCCTCAAAATTGTTCCAGATTACCCAATATTGGCAAGAAGCAGGGAACGCTCTGTCAGACTTCATGCATATAGCAGCCTCCCAGCCAGCTACATCTCTTCAACGTCAAAGTCCAAGTTTTGATTATGAACAGTGGAAATATGTAGGGGGTTGAGCTAGCTTTTGTATTATCTGCCTGAGAAAACCTTGTTTGGCTATTAATTAGAATGAAAAGCAGTACGTTTGGTCAGGGCGTCTCCGGTTGGTCAGGATGGATATCAAAAATCAATCACTAATTGGTTATCACATATCCAATAGCAGATTACAGGACAGTTCAGGAATGCCTAAGATATGCTCAGCAAGCGACAGGTGGAGTAGGCAAATAGTATGGCATCACAACATTTGATTTAGATGTGTGCAGGAAGGCCTACCCCATCCTATGGAACAATCTTCCGGGGTATAGGGACCGTATTGTGCTGATTGGTGCATTTCACTTTGCGTTTGCGTATTTTAAGATTATATGAATGGTTCCGGGTTTGCATATATACTCGCTGAGGCAGGACTGATAAGGTTTGTTGCTTTGAATGGTGTATCAACTGGTAAACATTATGCACGTGCAATACACTGACAAAAGATTGTCATAGAAGGTTTTGGGAATTGCTCTTTTAGAAATACAAATATGAAATGATGAACTTGTACTTTAATCTCTTTCCCAACCATCTTCTGACAATGTCGACATTTTTATTCACTTCTCCGACAGACAAAATTAATCAGTTAATGCATAAGTGAACATGCTGTCAAATATCTCGATGGCTAAGAGTCAAATTTTGTCAGGGATATCTCGGAAAAACGACTCTGTTTTGGATGTCCTTTGTCGACCATGTATGACTTGTTGTTAGTGTAGTGCAAGCGGTGAAGACTATTGATTTTTGTTCTGTTTGCAGAATGTCTTTTCCATATGGCTAGTCTGTTTTACAGTTTTGATGGTCAGAATAATGCTCATATATGATGTTCTTCTCAGTATCTATTGCAAATATTGCATCTTCCCACCCAGGTGTTACTAATCTGCTTATGAGGGTTGCAATAAGTGTTGCAAGATCATGCACTAGAGGTACTCGACGTGCTGTTGCATAGACTATGGGAGAAACTTTTATGAAGTATGCAAAATCTCATAGAGGTGGCAGTGGACCTGGACTCTCTGCCATTCTCAGCAATTATGACTCTTACAAAAGATGGCTTAAAACAGCACATGAACGATCCTTTTGTGTAAATGCAATGCTGAATATGGCAGAAATACTCACAGAATCACGTGAATGGCAATAGACATAGATATTTACGACCTAATAAAATCTTAAAGAGCGATGGGAGAGTTTTCGGGGTACAAGAGGCATTTCAGAGTTTCATCAACCCTTTTCATGTAGAGGACAATGAGTAACTGCTGAGCATTTCATCAGGAGCTTTTTTACCACTGGATATCAAAAGAGATGTGCTAAGAGCAGAGACAGCTGGCAGATCAGCAAACAAAAGTTCATTAGATATTGTGCTGAAAAGAAGGAAAACTTTTTAAACCTTTAAAGAAATAAAATTTAAAACTATTGGGCACATAAACAAGAAAGCAAAGCTAACAAGAAAGAAAAGAAAAGCGATATAGTACAGACAGCAAGAAAATGTTGCGCTCCAGCTGTTAGTTTTAGCCCAAAGTCAGGGGCTGCAGCTCGATATGAAAGAACTTAAACGTCTTTTCCACTAACTCCATCGACGGGCTGTATTGGCACAGCCGATGGTTGGCTTGCACTGACTGTCTATATTGTGCAAGCTATCTCACCAAAGATATTGAAGATGCATCGCAACCGCAAAATGAAGATTGGCATTTGATACTCATTCAGGAAGGTCATGCATACCATGTAACCTCCGATGATGACAATACAACAGAGAGGACATAAATCACAAAACTCATGTCAACCCAGGAAGAAACAGATTCAAGAGTCATTCTTTACTGTATATGTGTAAAAGGAAATGGCTACAAGGACATCAGAATCAGAAGTCCAGACATTGATATATTCTTTATCCTTTTGCATTATGCAATGAAATTTGGTGGTATCATAATTCTCTTTGATACGGGTACAGGAAATATACAAAGGTTATAAACATCATTCACTGAACAAGTTTTGCACAGCCGTTACGGTTCTTTATGCATTTACTAGATATGATAGCACCAATGCCTTCAAAGGGTCAAAGAAATAGAAAAAGTGAAACCCATAAAAAGTAGCAGAGCATACCTAAGCTTTGTTCTGTACTTAGGCGATTTGGCAACCCCTGGACTTTTCACGATGATCTCACTGACGAGTAGGAAAGTATCAATCCTTCAAACAACATAGGCATAGGAAGCCTTCCATTTTGTAGAAAAGCCACTGGACAGAATGGTTGATATATGTTCAGTATATTTACGTATATTTACGTATAGTATATGGAAGACAATACTAGTTGCATACGTAGCGTATATCTCTGTATATGGAACATTTCAATACGTTGATATTGGTAGCGTATATCTTTGCAGATCAAGAAAACACATAATGCAGCTCTTTGCACACAAAGTGTACACTGTACTTATGCATTTTATTAGTATGCGCACTTGTATACTGAACGTATTTGATACATGTGCAGAATCAGTATATGTGTGTATATGGTTGTATATCAAGGTTTTTGCCCAGTGAGCCCTGGTACAACTCATCAAACGAATCAATCGTCAGGAATGCATTTGGAAGAGCTCATATTGCTTAAACTGATATTCAAGACCCATCAAATGGCCATGACTGGATAGCTAGTTATGGACAGGTAGAACAATTATTGATTTGTAGTGAGATTTTACCAACTCAACTGACAGAAATCAAAGAAAGCAATGCAGAGAGCTTTGATGAAGCAAAATTCTTGATGAAGCAGGTTCCTTTTGCGTCACTTCTACGGTACCACAAACCATTTATAACAATGTTTTCCCCTCTCATGGTTTATAAATATAAGAGTTAATATATATTACTTGACCACAGTTCATTTCTCACAAATCCGATGTTTCTACAACTAAGCTGGTAGCGTATATGTACCTAGAACATATACCAATCATGATAAACAATTGTAGCACACACCAGAGATTAAAATTAAACCTATGGACATACTCAAAATGCACACTAATGGAGAGAAGTAATATTAACGACAAGCAACAATATTAAAATGCAAAAGAATTTATGACATCATGATAAATATGTTATGTCCCTTTTACAGTCACCATAAGATTCATTTTAAAGAAAGGTATTCTAAGCTTTGAATATATATATATATATAT
>LD348475.1:17872-46316 GCA_001465055.1 Ptychodera flava | reverse complement strand
CAGTTGAAGCGCAGGATTTGATCTTAAAAGACTTACCAACCATCAGCAATGAAAATAAGCAGAATTTAGAGTTGCCTATTACTTTTGAGGAATTTTCAAATTCACTTTAATTGCTCGGTAAAAATGCTTCTCCCGGTATTGATGGTCTACCGACCGAATTTTATCAAAAATTCTGGTCTTTCATTGGCAAAGATTATTTTGATGTTTTCACTGCTGCTATTCAAGATGGTATTCTCCCCCTGTCTTGTAGAAGAGCAATTTTGACTTTGATTCCAAAAAAAAGGTGACAATAGCCTGATTAAAAATTGGCGCCCTGTTTCGATTCTGTGCTCGGATTACAAAATTTTTACCAAAGCGTTGTCTTTACGTCTTCGCAATGTTTTGCATGAGATCATTGGCATTGACCAAAGCTATTGTGTCCCTGGAAGGCATATTTCTGATAACATTAATCTCATCCGAGATGTTGTTCACTACTCTAATGAACGTAATTTGCCCCTGGCCATTTTATCATTGGATCAAGAGAAGGCTTTTGATCGTGTTCACCACGGTTTCTTGTTCAAAACACTCCGTGCTTTTGGGTTTGGTCCTAATTTTATTAATTATAGCAAGCTTTTGTACTCTCGCGTTGAAAGTCTTTTGAAACTGAACAACTGTCTTTCTTCTCCTTTTTCTTTTGATCGTGGAATTCGACAAGGTTGTTCATTGTCCGGACAACTTTATTCCATTTGTATTGGGCCTCTACTTCATAAAATCCGCACTCGGAGTAGAATGTGTGGTTTCGAGCTTCCAAACTCCAACGAAAAGGTTTGTCTTTTATCAGCTTATGCCGACGATGTGAGTTTTCTTTTGACCCGTGATGACGATTTTAAGAAATTACAGCATTGGCTTGAAACTTATGAGAGGGCTTCAAACGCACGGATTAATTTCTTAAAATCAGAAGGCTTGTGGTGTGGTCAATGGAAACAGCGCTGTGACACGCCCTTAAATATCAAGTGGTTTTCGAGTGGGTTAAAGGTTCTAGGTGCTTATATTGGTAATGAGGCCCTTATGCTGATAAAAACTGGGAAGGTATGATGGAGATGATTGATGTTAAACTTAATGTTTGGAAGCAGTTTTCTACTTCCTTATCTTATCAGGGCCGTGTTTTGGTCATCCATCAGCTCGCCGCAACTAAAATTTTGCATCGCTTAGCAGTTTCATCTCCACCAAAAGAACTCATTGATGCTGTCCAACGTAAATTTGTTAATTTTATGTGGCAGGGACGTCACTGGGTTGCAAGGGAAACAGTGTATTTACCTATCAAAAAGGGGGGGTCAGGGTCTTGTTCATCTTGAGTCCCGTTTGAAAGCTTTTAGATTACAGTACCTACAACGTTATTTATACGATGATACTAAGCATCCTTGTTATTATTTTACTGATTACTATCTTGGTAAAAATTGGCTCGCTGCAGTATGATAAGCAGTTATTCTGCATTTCTTTCAAAGACTTGAAAATTGATTGTTCTATCCCTAAATACTATCATGCTTTGTGGATGGCCATGAATTGTAAATCTGTAGTTGTTAAGCGTGGAGGAAAACCAAATACGATTGAAGGGATTCTTAATGAGCCACTGTTTCTGAATGATATTATTGTTAACCCCAATACTGGTCACCATTTTCCAGTTGATCAATTTGCTAAAGGTGGTGTGACAAAAATTGTCGACCTTATCAACCTTGATGCTCGGCGGTGGAAAACGTCCCATGAACTTGAGCCTTTACTCACAGTTCGATCTCATCGCATCATTGCTTCCAAAAATATTCTTTTTCAAGAAGCAATTTTGAATGTTTTCGGTGATGTCCTTAGGAATTTCTTTGATACTCCAACACCGCTTGATAATTATGCTTTGAATAATCCGTTGTATCACTACACGCTTACTACTTCAGTTGAGGAAAAAAGTACCGTTATTCAAACATGCCTGTATAAAATTGAAAAGGGCGCCATCTATAAATTCTTAATTGACAGTCTCCATGCAATTTCAGGAAGGCTCAGTAATATTTGGGCAGACTTATTAAGTATTCCAGAAGGTTCAAAGCCCAACTATGGTATCATTTACAAAGCACCTGTGTTTAAGAAAGAAGGGGACATTCAATGGCGCTTTCTTCATGGTGCCATTTCGACAGGTGTCTATTTGCATTCAGCAGGTTACAAAGACAATGGCAAGTGCCCCGTTTGTATTACAAATCTTGACAACAGCTTGCATATGTTTTTAGAGTGTGTCCGGTTAAATAATTTTCTTCACTTTATTAAAAAATTAGTTGGAAAAATCAGCGGTGTTGACACTGTTCCTCAAATCTGGTATATTTTGGGCCTCCTTTTAAAAGAGGGCAAAAAGATGCTATGCGTCTAGTTAATTTTGTTTTCATCGCAGCTAAGTTAGCAATTCAAATTACTCATTACAATAAGGTTCAAGAAAAAGCTGCTTGTGATGTACTTGATCAGTTTAGAACACGTGTTAAATATCGTCTAATGGTTGAGTTTCAGTATTGTAAATTTTCCCGTAACTTAGCATATTTTGAATTGTTTTGGGCAAGGAATTCAGCTCTCTGTAGAGTGGAAGATGAGGAGCTTCATTTTTGTATTTAGATGAAGCCCAGGCGCTCTTTTTACATGTACAGTTTAATTTAACTTTGTAAATTTGTACAGTTTGAATAAACGTTCCTTGAAAATCAAATCTTCTTCTTCTTCTTCTTCTTCTCTTCTTCAATATGTCCCTTCTCATTGGCGGTTAGGCGGCTTACTTTCCTGCAAGATGTAAGGTGTTCTTGTCCCATTTCTTTGCAAATTTCTGCCGCTCTTTCTTGTTTCGGACGTTTGCTTTGCTTTCTCCTATTCAGTGGAGATTTTTCATACACCTCGCATCTTGCCTTTTGTCATTAACAAAATTGTGCTTTTTCAGGTTTAATTGGTTTCCTTCCCCATGTTGCAGGTGATTCAGCTACCTGTTTGCCTTTCACCAGTTCTCTCTGTCTCGCTCCAGCTTCAGTTTCAGAGCCATTTTACAGTTTTTGCTGATTTTTATAGTCCAACTTTGCTTAGTATTTTCAGTAATTGAACATAATTTGCCATTACGCATTTGTCTGATTTCATTTTTGCCTTTCGTCTCAAAATTTGAATTGTTTTGATATGTACTTGTCTGTACAGGAGATTAATTTTAGTAATAAACGTTCATTTGAAAAATCAAAATCTTCTTCTTCTTCTTCTTCTTGCTATTGTTGTCGTTGACATTGTTGTTGTTGATGATGGCGATGATGATGGCGATGATGATGATGATGATGATGATGATGATGATGATTGTAGCGGTGTGATGATGTTGTTGATGATGATGATCGTAGAAGAGGGTAGGAAATTGCATGCCCTATGACATTTCTTTATTTGTTTGAAATTGTTCCTTGTTCCTAATTGGTCCTCTCAATAGGGGACAAAATAACCAAGATGTCTTGCGGCAGTACCAGCTCGACATCTAACTCTTTAACAGTAAGAACAACTTTGCTTTGTCGAGGGTATTTACCGCAAATTCACTGTCAAAATCAAAGTGTTCTTCTTTTCCGACTCGCGATCGAATAGGACAGACGATTTTGACGTTTATTTGAAGAAAAACAAGCTCATAAACATCTAATGATTAGACTAGTATGCTAGACTTTGAGTCACCTGTAATTTGACTACATATAATGATTTAAAAAGAAAGTATGTATGATGTTTTGATACGTGGCGGATGTTTTACGACAGTGTGTTCAAATTTGCATGTTTCCTGTTATGTTATTGCCCGTATACCATCAAGCGAAAAGTATATTGAACGTGTAAACTTCCGTTCCCAGTTCAAAACATCGGACAAAGATAATCGTCCATTAAAATGCTGGTAACTGCAAATTCGCATTTCAAACGACAAGCCACACAGAAAATGACGCACGGATTCTGTTAGAGCATATTGTTCACTTTACGTGGTCGCATATACCGACCACCTTTGACAAATGAATGTGTGCTGTCAAGACTCGCAGATTAGAGAGACAGTATTATTTGTTACGGGAGGTGTAGTGGGCAAAATTACGACAAAACATGTCTGATATCGTCAATTTAACGAATCTGCAAATTAAAAGTTCTCCGTTAATACTGTCATAATTACAAGGGATAATCATGGACTAGTGTACATGTACACTGCAGCACGGGGAAAGCCCTGGTAGCCTGTCCGTTCACTGTAAGTTAAACAGCCAAAAAGGAACACAGGGTGGTTTCTCATCGCGTATACAATTAAAAGAATGCAAAACTGCTTAAAGAAGGGTAGAATTTCCTTCAATATCGATTTATCCTGAATATCGAAAATACAGGGTCCTAAAGCTGGTCCCTTTGCTTGGTTAGGAAGTATATCTCAAATTCAGTCTATTTTTATACGTGTGTCTTGAATACTGGAATCGATAAATAATGGGGACTACATCTTACGTCATTTCTCTTATCAACCGCAAGGTCTAGGTCCAGGTTTTACCCATAATTCATCACAAAGACTTCAGAATGAATTGGCAATCGCATTACATGTATTTGTTCGTTCGTTCGTTTGCTTTTCGATCTCCTTTTTTTCATCTTCAGTCGTGTGAGTGGGAGGGTGGAAGAGTTACTCAAATAATTGGTCAGGGTCTGCTCATTTACAGTCTACCAGTGAACCTCACTTTACAGCATTTCACTTAAAAATGAATTGCTCCGATGGCAGTTTGCCGCAAATATTATTAATGTACGCGACCCAATCAAAGTGCATGTAGTAACAAAGCAATTTTGTACGAATTCGTATAAAGTCACAAAATAGTTTTGCACGACTTCGAGCCGAAGTAAGAGTGTTTATAGCTTTGATACTTTTTGATATCAACAGTCGTATTCATATTAAACCTAAAGAAATGGTCGTATACGGCATCCAAGTTGTGGTATACGTGCTCATCTACGGTGTAAACTCTAACACATTTTGATATATTACGACAAAGGGGGAAACAGAAAAATAAAAAATAGGAAATGACACCAAAACTGACCAAACTGTACTAAACCACCCCATTACGATATATAACAGCGCCAAAATGACCCAACACTCAGAAGAAAACACAACGATGAACGGTTGCTATGTAAAATGCCATAACACTCCGTATAAGATAAGATTTACAACGCTGTGAGTATATTGAGTCTAAGCCAGACTGGCGCCGTGCCAGCAACTTTGCTGGCGATGTTTGGAGCGAGAGTCATATTACTTCGTCAGTGAATGCGAGAGGATCCCTCTTTTGGTTAAAATCACTTGTTATGCCAGACACTACCACTCTGAAAGATTTCCGCGGAACACATGATAAGCAGAATGCCGACACCATGTGAATGTCTGCAAAGTTTTTATATTGAAAATTTCGAGGGGAAAATGCGAAGATGGTACTGTTCCCATGAACACTAAGAAACAGCCTTGTTTACTTCATTAATAACACATGTACCCTAAAAAACCAATAAAACCAAAAACGTTTTATGTAAGTTTTTGTTACGAAAAAAAAGATAATGTATTTCCGTTTAATTGCCTCAAGAATGAGAATAAGGGAAAGGAAAGTTGAAAAACCTTTTTTTCTATTTTATTTCCGTATACTTATTTTGTTGGGATTATGGTGTACGTCATTATCATTGCATAATTCTAAAACGATGTGTCGAAGGCGTCCAAATATTAGCCCCAGCAAAGAAGTTTCCATTGAGATGCTTCAGCGTCGATATCCAATTTTCACAAATATTAAAGTCTAATAATTTACAGACACCCGTGTTGTTATCGCGTTAAGCTATGGCAAGTCGCCATGAGCGCCGTTATCGTGTTGAAACGAATGCAGCTGGGAGAATCTCATTCGAAGTGTGATGCCAGATATTTTGTGGATTGAGACACTTTTGAGGTCACTGGGTAGGAGGGCAATCATCGCGTTGTACATGCCTCTAAACCCCGACTGCCTGACACTCAGTTTGATGTCAAATTTATCAGTTTTGCAAAATACAAGAGAGTCAGTACGCACTAGTTTTAACGCCACGAGAAGCATACGGACAGGACGACTGTGAAAAGTGCCTCGGGTATCTAGACCGTCCGTAGACTGTCGAAAATTGCGTCCGACACCGACAACCTGTCGCGAACAGTGAAAGTCACTTTGCTTCGACACAGTCTTTCCTGTGCCAGATAGACACGACAAAGCCTGTGTTATATTTGTTCTTTGTCGTCGATTTTTTGGAAATGTACCTTAAACTGTGTTTTACTCTTCGATAGTTCAGAAACGAAAGAATAGAAAGCGTTCATCTTTAACATATGTAAGAAAGAAAATCATTGGCTGAAGAACAACCCGCATTAATTGTAAACTTAAATCTTCAGAGGTGTTGATTTCGCAAGCACGATTATGTTGATTCGGATTTATTAACCAACTTCATATTGTTTGCTCAATCGTAATCGATACACATTTAAGTTAAACAAACAAAATATCACCCACTACTGCTGCAATGTTGCTTAGGATATTTTTTTTGTTCAGCAGGCAATTTGAAACTAAATAGTATTAGGGGATATCTATCCTAGGGTCAAAATTATAAAGTACAGACGACCGGGGACGCTATAAGAGTAGGGAGTCGGGGAAATAAACCATTGTGCGAAAAGAACTTATTTCATATCGTGGAAAGTGAGCAGTCGCGAACAGTTTTTCCATACCTCTCTTTAACTTTGTTAACCAAGACCATAGTACGGTGTATTTGAGAGTAGGGAAAGCCCGGGCTTCAATTCCTCGATAAATGTTGGGAAGTTGCCTATGAGGATTGATGTCAAGCCCATACTATTCCGAAATTACTCGAGTGCAAATATTTGGATGTGGGACTGGTTGTGCATGACCGGAGACATAAAAAGAAAAATTCCCAATTGTCAAGCATGTCATTTTCTTAAATCTGTCCATTTCAAAACAATATTTCATTTGCTACTTTCCTGTGAAGATGTAAGACAAGTAATAGTTAAGTGGAGGAAAAGGGAAAATTGGTGCACAGTAACTCGTATGAAAACATTGTGATTGGATTTTAAGAATCAGCGTGTAGCTTTAAATATGAGTTGTTGTCCCCCCTTATTTTCAAAGAATATCGACATGACAAAACTTAGGTGAATATTTTGTCCGGTATTTGAATAAAAAATAATACAACGCCAGGGTATCCGTTGTGTAGGGATAAACCTCTTCCCTCTTAATTTTGTGTGTGACAAAACCTACCGGCCATGATTGGCACTATTCGGCAAGGCGGCAAACATAAATTGTTACACTTCGTGAAAAAACAATGACAAATTCACTGAATATTTGTTAGCTTACTAACCCTGAAGTACTTCGTCGGAATGATCACATATGGCAATGGAAAAGCGCCAAAATGCAGATAAATTTATCTTATCTCTGATATTTACCAGTGCTAAAGGCGATGCTAGTTGCATTTCGATTTCTGGGGCAGTGGTGTTGAGGCAATAGTGCCAGCTGGATACATTAAAGCAGTTCTGATTTACATAATTCCTGCGAGTACAAATACATGGTCTGTAATGAGGACATCCTAGTTTCTCCATGCAAAGATACAATTGAAGCTACATGTGCGTCCTGCCATGGGTATACGACATAAATTGATGGGTACTCACAGATAAAGATGACTTAATAGACAAAACTGAAATATCTATAGCATCTTAGCACTTACCTGAATTGCAACTCGAGGTACATGCGAGCTTGAAGGTAGATTCCGAACAGACACCCAGGTGAACACCTCTGCAGTTTAATCTGTTTTGAAAACAGTCACGTGGGCGACGTGTTGATAGTAGTGCCTTGCATTGACATCGCTGTCCCCGAATACTATATTGTTCTGCTTTACACAAGTATTGTGTATTCTTAAATGGTAATTTATGTTAAAATCTTAGACGAACAGTGATTAAAGCGCTAAGTCTCTCAAATAGCAGATTGACACTTTCACATTATGGAATCCAATTAGACTGGTTCAGGCAGTCGCCATGATTGGCTGCGCAGCCTTCTACGGTCAAACTTGGCTAACAAAGTCACTGGGCCCAGCTATGGTACGCTCCAAATCGGCAACATAGGGCCACAGGGCTAAGCCAACGAGTGGCTGTGAGAGAAACGTACGTTCAAGAGATGAGTCGAGTAATGTTTCCTCGAGGAACGAAAGTTTACTAACCACTATATACGTCAATTAACTAATCAATCTATGATGAAATTACTTAGTTATTTATCTATTTTATCATTATAACTTCATTTACATTGTTTATAATTTATACACGTGGTTGGCAGGTTGTCAAATGAGCTAGTAACCAGCTAATTATTCGGTTTGCTTAGACTCTGGGCAGCTTCTGTCACAAAGGGTCAAATTCCTTGTAACGAAATTATGACCTAGACCACACTGTGAGCAGTGATGCATAAGCTTATACGTGATACTTGTCCGATTCTCGCGAATACTCTGATGAATTATCAGATATGCCAATAGCTACATACCCTTCCCGAACTCACATCGGAAAGCATTCAGTTTTTATAGCAAAAGCGAACTTCCGACTTTCATACGTACGCGAAAGATGACAAGACGAGACATCATCCTGAGTTTAATTTAGGAATAGTAGCACTGACAACAGCGCCACGATGATGGGGGTGTCATTTGCAGAAACGTATCCAATAAGATAAGACACCCTCATGTTGAACAAAAATGACTCGAACCCTAAATGTAATTGCAACTAAATAGCGTCCAATTCACTGTAATGTTCTTCAGAACTCACGTCTGAACATCATTCTGAATCTTTGTAGGTTTTTCGTTTTTAATTGTACGGTAAGAGAGAGTGACTATAGACATTGTTCAGCTATATAATATTTTATTCACTTGATAATAGTTCTCCTAAAAATGTTAAACCCATGTTCACTATTCCGGACTTTTGTTGCTCCATAACAATCTCTTACCAGCGTTAGCGTCTTGGAACAGACAAATTAGATTGAGATGTATACGGTTACCATCTACCCTTGACTTCACCAGAAACATCGAAGTAATGCTACAATTTTACAGTCACATGTGTATGTCGTAATTGTTTATTTTTTAACGCATTTAAGGTAGAACGCGCCTCGTGGAAAGAGATGACTTTCAAACTTTATCAATTCTCTTCTGATCTACCACTTGTGGTGACTCATTTTAAAGCTGTAGATGAAAGAAAAGTTTTTACCGTCTTAGGTTTTCGAAAATCGACACTTTTATCTTTCCTCATGGAGTTAACACAGGAGTGCGGCCATTTTGAATTTCAAATATTGGTAAATCTTGGGTAATTTGTTTCTCGGGTACCAAATTCTACACGGTGACCCTTGTTTTTTTATTCTTGCTTTACTAAGAGAATTGACGACAGTTTCATTGAGTAAAGTTTGAGCGAAAGTTAAGTCTTTCACTTCCGAGGCGCATATTACCTTAAAAAAGTTAACGTTTAGCAACACTGAGTTGACTTTCAAACGTTCGCCAATTCTACTGGAAACATAGACACTTTAAGCACTTATGACACCAATCACCTTTCTATTTCTAAAATACCCGATGTAGAGCTAAATGTCACTACTTGACTGAAGACAGATACAAACAGTGACTCGACTGAAGTGATTTCAGTTCTCGGAAAGCCAAGCCCACACTCACTGACTTGCAATATATCATGACGCTGGATCGCTCATGGTGATTGAGAAGAGAAAGAAGGGTAATCTTATCTCAGATTATTACTTTGTTAGACATTGAATATTACGCCATATACATAACACTGTTAATGTACGTAGTTGTAGTCTATTGTAAGGAATAATATTTTAGAAACAACGCATGTCATATCCTGTCCTGTCTCGTGTCAAACGACCGTCAGCAGGAGAACTCTTCCATAACGTTACTTTTCCCCAAGACGTTTCCTGATTAGAGATGGGAAAGGTAATGACGAGACGGCGTGTTGCCAGTAAAACGAGATCTTGAAAAGATGATCTCACTAAATAAGAAACTCATGGAGAACTTTGACAGTTTTGACAACTTCTCTGTTATCAAGTCATCCAAGCTGGCTTAAAAGTCAAAAATATGATTGGTCGAAATCAATTAAACGATGTCGTTGATATTAAGCCGATGTGACACAACATGTCATCCGTTGTATTGTACACTTAAGCTTGCTGGCAAATCGGAAGATTGTGAATTCCAAAATACACTTTCTCTACTAAGATGTTTTAGAAAATGGACGTGTTTATTGAGTTTTACTCTTCTATTAATTATTTGATATGTTGCAATAACGTCTAAAGGGTTCAACATATGCCTCATGTTGTTATGCCATGGTGACGCTATAAAACAATGTGAAATTTTATCAGAGATGTGTGTCGTGGGATTCCTGATTCCTGCAAGACACTAGACTTCTTCGTAGATGTAGCAATTCTTCAGTTTTCTTACCGAGAACAAATCATAAAAGATGAGCAGTTTAGCACAGATGATGAAGCAAACTAAAGCGATAAATAATCCCGAGCTACAAATATTAATGTCACTTTAAAGCATTGATAAAAGGTTTTACCATGACGATAACACACTCAATTTGCAGAAAATCTTATTTTTTGTCATAACCTGGTATTACTAGTTATATTTTGTATTTGACTAAGATATGACCAACAAGTTTTAAATTTGCAATTTCCGAAACAAACGGAGAACAAAATATTTATCTAACGCAGACTGGGAAATGATCGTTCTGTGTAGGAGGAGCATTTACATTGTCAGAATCTTGGTCATTCCTCCTAACCTATATGTCGATGGTTTCTTTACAGTTCTGGATACTCAAAGCTGTTTTACCTTTCTGTAAGACTCTGCCACGATTCTCGGACCCTTTGTGTTACCATAGTGCGATGTACTCGATATTTTGATGATACTAGTTGTCAGAGACTCGGGGTCTCTGTTCAGAAGTAGAATCTAACGATATAAGTAAATGATATCGTTTAACTGTCTACAACGATAAAACATCTGATAAATCACATGAATCATTAGAAATATTCCGCACATATTAGTATTTCATTTTTTTTTTATATTCGGAGCGGACATTTTTCACAAATATTTTGGAAGGCTGTGCAGGGTTTTAATACATTTCTTAAAGTTGTGCATACCAATTAGGAGTAAAAATAATTCTCACATCTAAAATTATTTCGTATATTATTTGGTTACAAATTACGTTCTCTGTTAAGCATTAGATCTCCCGTTTCCGTGTTTATGTAGCATTTACTTAATTATTACCGTTCACAATAACTGTAGACACCATCTTATAATATTACTACAATAACATGTAAAATACAAGCTCATACTTTTGGTACAAACACCAGTAACAATATCGCTGTATTGACGATGGTAATGGCCGATGTCAGGAAAGTAAACGTAAATGTGACGTCATTTCCTTTCAGGTAAAGAACCGGAAGTACCATTGTGTAGTTAACGAAGAGTGTATAGATGGACAGTGCGATGTATGTACCTTAGATGAATGAATATGGAAAAAAGAAGATAAATTCAGAGAACTTATTTACATTCACATTACTTGCACAAGTAGCTATCGAAATCGTTTTGTTTTGCACACAGCTGTCTCAAGCATCTTCTTTACGCGCATGTTCCGTTATAAATCACATCTTGCATAGTGAACTTTCTACCACATCTATATAAAAATGCGCGCGAACAAAGCAAATATCGTGTCTGACAATTACTGCGATGCATGAAACATGAGTAGAAGAGAGCAGAATACATTTGCGTCTGAACACTTAAAATTATTAAAATATTTACATATCGAATAAAAATGTTAGAATATGTAATCGACAAATGTACCATGAAATAAAATGGAAAATTTATCGCAAGATCTCAATGGCAAGAAAAAACCAACAACGAAAAGAGAATATAGGTGTTCGCACATGATGTATACTCACTGTCATTGAGTTGTGCAAGAGAGACCCGTCTTGTCTCCCAGGCCAGAAATACACCCCAAAGAAGTATAACAGCTTTGTAGCAATATAAGGCAATGGAAAAATAAAGCGAATGCCTGGAAGAACAGTATGAAATTTCGGGAACCAAGTAAATCTCCAATTCAGGATTGGTCTCGTCAAACTGGAAAAGAATACAATATAGCGTGACATGATGAGACCACATTTTATGTCAGAAAGACGTAAATCTTTACAAATTGTCTTTTTACACGATTTTATTTAATGTTGATTTGTGTTCTGCTTTTCTAGATATAGTTTCTTTGTTTTCTGTTGATACCCTGATCACAACCCTTTTATCTTGTCGATACATTCAAATTGGAATACTCACCACTGGTTCCAGTTGGGCCTTTACTATTTGCATATCATCCAAAATAATCCATACAACGAATATAACGAAGTCGACAAATACTAGAAGAATAATTCCACAAATTAGTTTACTGTCTGGCAAGTTCTGAAAAATATGGTATACCAAAATAGATTATTATTCAATGCTGCTTTTGCCACTTATCAGTTATATCAGTTATCAGTTATATTCAAATATTTACATTCTATCCTAATGTTTTAAAAACGTGTGCTTGCCTGTTCTGCTAGCCTATCACTGAACATGATAAGCACACTTTCAGGATAGAAATAATGTTATTGCGTTCATAACGATGAAGAAATGTTAAAAAATAGTCGTGAAGTGTTAGAATACTAATTATCCTAAAAAGAAGATGCAAAGCAAAATACTAGATGAAGATCCAAAATCCCACGGTCTATGCAAATGTATAGTGCATATCTCATTTGAGAGCCTGAATATTCACTTTGAATAAATAATCATACACTTTCTTGTCATATCCTAGATGAGGTGACATAAATATCGCTAGTTCTCTCTACTGCTTGCATTTGTCGTACGTGCTCTTTGTTCAAATTGCAATTACGTTGCTGATAAAAAGAAAATAGCTGTACGGTATGAAAACAGAATCTGTCGTATTGCAAGAACTGCCAACGATTTACTAGCTTATTCTGTCTTTAATGATCATGTAATGTTCATTTTCAACATTTTGTAAACATACAGAAGATAAAAAACCGCGAAATTAGCCATGAAAAAAATTACAAAAATGTTGGCGTAGACAAAAAGTAAATGTGTCATATAGTCACAGAAATATGTTGAAAGTTACTTTTCCGCTATTTTTTTTAAAAAAGATTTCTGCTGCTTGACATTTCAATTGAAGCCTATCAACCTGCAATAAAACCTGACTTTATTTTCCGTGTCGTTATAATCATTTCGATTGCTGATTGAAAAGTGCCCAGGATCTTTGAGAATCACCAATGAGTGTGTAAACATGTATGCATACAGAGACAAAAATAGAGGTAATACAGCGATTTACAAGGAAATGTTACGACTTCCATTTTTTCGCAATTCATGAATGTTAATGCCAATCTCCTCAAAATATATGCTTTTGAAATTTTGCGCTGCAAATTTTGACAGCTGAAGATATTGTAATTTGTGTAAACTAAAGGAGATATGAGTGTTTGCCCGACTGGTAATGAGTGGTGACCATTTAACAATACAACAATACACCCGAGATATCTTATTCTTCTCTGATTACTGTAAATGTGTATGTAGCGACAAGCAGAGAATCTAATGTGGATGAGTAGCTGTCTTTTCACCGAAGAATGTTCAAATAACAATTAGCTGCTACCTACTGTCATCTTCATCTTAGTCAAAGCCTCATTGAATATGACGTGGATTCGATATGTTTTCATGAACAGCGCACCAAAGTTCAGCGAAAGTCCAACGCTGAGTAGTATGATACGAATCTAGTGAAAAGATAGTCACACTGAATGAAGGATCTCTCAAATATTCTATGGATCTGACATAAAAGTCCCTACACTGTTACCAGATACAGCTAGTTCTGATAAAAAACAAATTACAGACTTGTTTCTTCATCTCTGATTTAGAATATGTGCAGTAGCCATACTTATCGACTAGATTTGATTCTGCTGTTGCCATTCTTTCTTTAAGGAAAAACACGGGGTTCACTTTTTTCGACAGTAAAATTGCCAATGCCCCTTAACAGAAGACATTAAAGTTAGGCATGCTCAGGCCAGCTACAATCAATATCAGTGATTGACCAGCTTACCCAGCAAGATGCAAGTAATAGTTGTACATTTGATGATATACCAATGTCAATTCCGAACATTAAAACGCCAGCATACAGTAAGAGACAGCCAACAGCGGTGAAATTATTCAGTTGGGGACTAGAAATTTTGATGACTCTGAAAGTAAAAAAGAAGACAATGACATTGATTAAAACTTATGATTTAATAATCTTTCTGAATGATAAGTTATCTTAATCGATACATTTGACAGAAGGGAGGTGAACATTTTGGAAATATGTTTCACAAATTCGAAATATAGTATATGTATGCACACAGCATACGGTCGCTATGCAATAACGACTCTGTGAATAACTTATGTGAATGAGTGCATAATATGATTATCGTTACTGAAATGTTTCCACATCATATAATTATATTAGAATTATTATAATTATATTATATTATAATAATTATATTATTATAATTATATTATATTATATTATTAGAAGAATTAAGCGAACGTACTTAGCATTTCTGTACGCAATGTTGATCACTAACATGGCAATGGCCGCCAAGCAACCACATCCAGCTGTGGACCACATTATTAGACGATGAACTCGTGACACTGACTCAGGCGTAGTTATCAATGTAATGCCATCGACAGGAGGGTTGCCATCATCTAAGGAGAAAAGGGATTGAAGCTTATTAACCACTGAGACTGGAAGTGAGTAGACAGTAGTTTCATACGATTCGAATTCGTGGAGGAGAGATAATGAAATGGGAAACTACAAGTATCAGTCTGATAATCATCGGTTGCACGGTTTCACGGTGGCTGTAATTTTTAATTTCAAACATCGATAAACTTTTGAGCAAATGAGCTGGTATGATAAAATATTTGCATGCCCAGACTAGTTTTTACTATTTACAAAGGAAGGACGGATTGAAGTTTCCCTTTTCATAGAATAAACAAACATACAAAACTATGATTTTCGAGTCGCGAATTACTTTGCGAATTACACTGTAATTCTAGCTAGCATTGATATTTACATTGAATTCGAAGTCTTGTATGTATGGAATGATTTGTCACTTACCTAGCCACTGAACCCCTGAATACCATTCAATAATACCTATGTCTTTTTTGTATTTGCCAATTGTGGTGACGTTGCCTCCTAAATTATGTCAAAAAATAAAAAAGATAGAAAAAAGGAACATATTCAAATATTGCACGAAAGCGTGATGTTTGCTGGAGCAGCAGTCAACGGAGTGACTCTATTGTACACAGTGATACAATCCGGAAAATCGCTGTTCGATCTTCAATACTCAGCCATGATATTATTTCTTTACCCATTATTGAGTTTGAGTGAAATTGATCGGGTGTCGAGACAAAATCTAAATGTGGCACACACCAACAGCTTTCGGAAAGACCCAGTAATACGCTGTTGAAACCAAACAACATGTGTTGATGTCATAACGCAAACCAACCTCGATATTGTTGGATTCCAACATTGCTTTGTCGGCTGTACCGTTCATCAAATTCCACTCTACCCTGCAATTAAAATGTAGTAACCACTGTAATTATTTATTTAAGTTTCAATCACTTGTCCGAAGAAAAGAGTTATCAGGTCGTCACTGTGGACATCACACTTGACTGCTTGATATACATTCATTTTTGATGTCAAACATTCTGCTGATTATTGCAAAATCTACGACAAACTGAATTAAACATTCCATGATTTTGTTCACAATTACATTAAAGTCGGTGCCTTTCGTGTATCTATGTCCTTTTCTTGAGAGCAATGTTTTTTGATTTCGTAAACTCAGAATTGTATCGGGGATCAGGCAGATATATATCCATCTAAATTTCTATTCCTTATTCTAGCGTTTCAAGCTGTTTTTCGCCATAGTGATGGAAAATAATTACCGATGCTCCCGTAAAGTTAAGTTTCACGATTTCCCGTATAAGTAAGTTAGCCATGTCTTCATTATCATAGGTGAAATCTTCCAGTCTTTGCCTTGGCGTTTGTTTGCTGAGTATACTTATGGAAGCGTTCATTGCTAAAGCCATAACCATGATAGCATCATAGCACAAAGTCAAGTCCATGTTGATTTGCATTATTGATGCAATAAACTGCTTTTGCGAAGTCGATGGTTTCTGCAAAGTAGATAAGGAATTAAAAAAGCATGTTCATTTACTGTTCCTTGAACTTATTCATTAAATTCCTTGGCTGTGTATCTTTCATATCGTAACGATGTAAACTGTAAAAAGGTATTAAAACTCTATGGAATGCCGACACAAATGTGTGCTAGAGGACATATTGGTACGCATTTGGCACGAGGCTTATGACTATTGTATCATTCTAGTTACTATTAAAAGGGCGGGGTATTTTTATAAGCTTACCTCTCAACAATCTAACCAACTGAAAACAACTTTTAAAGGAGACCAAAAGACAATCATAACGTAAATAGTTAATGTCAACCAGCACTAATGCGAGAACCAGGGATTGATGACGGCCTCTGTAAGTTGTTAAACTGTATGGCTAGAATATGTGCATAGGCTAACTTTTGCCCGATGATTCAATTGCTGGACTGTAAATTACAAAGTTGTCGTATGGAACCCTTGTCTTTTAACCGTCAAGTGAATTTTTGAAAAGTGATAGACCTGGCATCTTGATTTCGGTTACTGCATAGGGAATTGCACAAAAGTTCGTCCCTAGGGGTAGGGGCGGGGTAGGGGTTTCTTGGTCTCAGGACAAGGTTCTTCTTTCTATGGTTTATTTTATTTTAATACGTTCGACTACGATGTGCATTGCCAATAAAGATTTTTACCACCAACCTTTCTTTGTAGCTGTGGCGTCTTTGTCTTATGTTAGCACTGGTTTTGTAACGATTTCTTTTTTCTTGTTTGCCCGTTTGACAATCTTAGGCGAAGTTTTGTCATCGTGTTGCGTCTACTATCTGACTTCTTTGATTGCCTAATTCGCCAATGCAAGAAAGGGTAGTACTTTAGTCTATTATCTGATAAGTTTTAGTGCCTAATTCGCCAATGTACAAGGGTAAATTACTAATCTGTGGACGCTGTTACCAGATTATCACCGGATTAACTTTGACAAAGTCAACAACGAACGCAACAGCAAGATATAACAGAAGTCCTTTGTTATACCTTGCTGGCGCGTTCGTTGACTTTATTTTGACAAATTCAATCTACTGGTACTCTGGTGACAGCGTCCACAGATCAGTAATTTACCCTTGCTTACTTTGGCGCATTGGGCGTTTAAACTCAGATAATAGGTGCAGCATGCTGATAAAATGTTTACGCAAGATTGTCAAGGGCAGTGCTAAGTTAAGACCAAAACACCAAAGGTTGGTAGAATAAACCTTTATTAGCAATTCAAGGAAAAACCTACCCACCCTAGGGAAGGACACGTAGGCGACCCCTATGGTTACTGGGTACTTCAATTCTACGAGGACATCGTTAATTACAATGTTTCACCAGATAGTCATCTATGATTGCTGGAACCTACCACACCATTGAAGTCGATCTCGTCAAGATCATCTAAGTAGGGATCTGCTACAAAGCCTATGTAGCCATCCATGGCTTCTCGCACCTGTTCCCTGTTGCATGGTATTGTTTCCCAATCAAACGTATCCCAGCTATCCCAGCTGAAATCGTACAGCCATCCAGGAATTATCCAAACATACTTACGACCGTACATACCCTCCAGATAGGCCTTTCAAGAAATTGAGAACAAATAATTAACCACTAAGTGTCATTAAATTATATTTACAACACTATACAATCAACATCTGTACAAAAGTTTCACAAAATTTTATGCAGTATTTGTTGACATATCACTCTTATTAGGAAAGTTCTTTACATATGCAATTACAAATTAGTTGACATGACACTGACAACTGTTAAAGCAATGTGAGCTTAACTTCTGTACCAAATTGCATGAAATTTGATGTTGTATTCCTCGACATATCAGTCTAATTACGGAAATTCAATAATTGACTAGATAATGCTATATGTCGTGAATTAAATTGATGTGCATATGTGTGATATGGTTCAATGTTCTTGTAAAACTTTGAATGATATTGGTGGAAATATGTATGAGTTATGGCTCTGTACATGACAAACCAGGCAGCCATATTGCAAGGGATTGTGAAACCAAATTTTGAAAACCATTTTTAATGACAAAATGGCAACCAGGCGGCCATATTGGATCGTATATATGTATAACATAGGTCAATTTCCTTGTTTCACCTTTGATAAAATCGGTTAATATATATTTGAGTTATGGTTCCGGACAGGAAAAAATTGTAAAAAAATAGCCGTCACGCAGCAATATTTGATCATATCGATAAACAAATTAACGTGCATATGCATGACATAGGTCAATGTCCTTGTACCACCTTTGAATAGAATGGGTTGAGACATGCCTGAATTATGGCTCAGGACATGAAAAAAATTGTACAAAAATTACTGCACGGCGGTCATAATCGGATCGTATCACAAAACAAATCCATGTGCATATGTATGACACAAAGAGTAATCCTTGTACCACGTTGAATGAAATCACTCCAGGCATCTTTGAGATATTTGCGTGAACGGACGGACGCAGGGGCGCACGCACGGAAATGACCAAACCTATAAGTCCCCCGGACGGTGTCCTTGGGGACTAAAAAGCTGGATCTGAAGACTTCCTAGCTTAGTGATTGACGCTAAAGGCTGTGAGTCTACTTATTCCTGGCTCATGGTTTGACAGATGAATCATTACATCCCTTGTTACCGACCACGTTTGTATCTCAGTCACCTTTAATTCAGGCACAAATACAGTGTTGATTTTAGTCAGAAACGAATCATTCGGATTCCAAAATCTCGCATACCCTGATCAAGCTTCTGAATTATTCCCATATCTGTCTTTGCGGCATTTCGTTAATGAAAATGTTTTAGTCTCAGTCTCGAAAATTTGTGGCTATGTTGTACATTTTTCTTTCCGACCTTGGTGCTGTCTTCTCGGTTAGCATCTACTGGACGAGCATAGGAGAGCAAATATGAAACTACTTAACACATTCCAAAAACATTCTCGATGAACATAAGATACAGTTACAGCTTTTGTAATTTGCAGATGAAATCGACATAACTTCACCGTCCAATTATCCCAAATTAGTTCAAATCGGGTTCTATGAATTTTGTGATGTTAAACCCTCTGATTTTTATAAAAATGTATCTGATTACCCAGCATTGCATCCCCTCAGCGAGCATTAACAATATAAGGTTTTCGCTTGTAAACGGATAAGGGACTGGGCATTTAAAAAGATGGCAAATTATCGGGTACTCCATGTAAAAAATAAAACGATAAATCTTGATAACGGTGCACAATATCGACATCAACCTTTGACTGGCAACGTCTACGGAAATGACTACGCACTCATTCAAAGTTTCGTTCCAAACTCAGCTACGACCAAAAATCATGACTACTGTGGGCTCTCCGTTGATCTAACATCTCGGTTGCCTAGTTCTTATCAACCGGTTGTAATGGGCGACAACTTTCGTCATTGGTTTTGACAAGTTCTCCACGAAGATCCTCAAGTACATTTGGCAACCGTACCTTTCAAGCACCGGTTTACGTCGAGTTTTCCCGTTCGCAAATACAGAGTAGTTTTTCTAAAAAAACCGTCGAATATTAAACTTAAAGACACAATAAGTAATGAAATTTAAAACATTTGAATAACATTGTCGAACTATGTTGATATCGTTTGCAATGAATGCTGTACTACAAGCGACATAATGATCGTATTGATCAGCTGATACCATGCAGCTCGCTGATCATGCTGATGTCGATGCAGGAACGTTCCGTTTTCTTTATGCGTGGCATTTCACCATGTTTCACCAGCTTTTTGAAAGGTATCATATTGAAAGTTGACGTTTCAAGTTTGATATAAATAGTAAGGATGCAATTTATTTTCATTTCTGGTAGGGGTGAATGACTGATGTAAGTTGATTGTATGCAGCCTTCACTAAGGACCCTTTAGAAGTCTACAATGATTCAGAATTGTCCAACATCTCTTCAAGCACACACTGCTGTAATAGAGGAGTATTATCGAGTATATACAATGACATGCGCACGCTAATACGCAAAATGCTCATATCGAGTACAAATTGAACTGTCTCCGGATAGAATGAAATCACTTCATTTTACATGCTTAAAACTATTCAGTCAAAAGCTCAGTCTAGAATCTATCAATTAATGTTATCAGTGTACCAACCTGACAGAAAACGGTGAAGGTTTCTTCCATGTAGGCCAGTAGGAAAATAATTCTTGCGTCGTGTCTCTGCATAAAGCAAGCATTATTACGATAGATTGGAGCTAGCGCTATGTTTACAAATCCAAAATTCAAACAATATAGATTTGTATTCGTAGAACCGGAGAGTTAAGCCAAGAATTTAATAACTTCCCCGCTTCTTGAAGTTTGTGAGCTCACCATTCTTCATATGGCGTAGGCTGAGAAGGACTTGCAGTCATTCTGGTAACCTCATATACCGATATGTGAAAAGACACCGAAAATTAAATGCCGGGCTTGACCTCATGTAATCTGTAAAACTACTTTAGTTTGCGTTGACACTTTAAGCTGTTCGGTACATTTTGCCACCAGATCCATCTGTAGAAATTATTTTTGATTTGAAATGGTGACAAGTTAACAGTTTTCTTATTCAACTTCATCCATTCATGCACACGCAAGTAGGCAATCTTTGTTCTACTTGTGAAATTTAAATACTGACCTTTAAACTTTGAACCTGTAAACTAGGGTCATGGGATATTGATTCCATCGTTAAGATATCTATGTCTTCATCAGTCAGTAGTTGTACTAGATTATTCATATTCTGCATCGAGAAGAGAAACCAATAAATGCATACATTGTCGGATGATAATATTTGTCCTTTCCATGTCATGCTAGTAAAATTTTATATTAGACAAAGTTACTTTCATTTGAAGAGCAATACATTAACAGACAATAAGGCAAGTGTAAATCTTCCTAAACACTCGAATACATCTTGACTAAGTATACTCCCTATACTATAGGATAGAGAAAGTCGTATTCATTTAATTTTCTCACAAAAACTAATTTCTTTCCACAGCACATACTTTTCTTACTTCGCTAGGTATGAGAGAAATGCTATAATGTAAGACGCTGTACATTGTCATTGTGACAGATGTCGATGACATAGTATACATGAGCGTACACCCTTTAATTGATTGGCAGCGCTCCTTGCCTTTGCCACCAATGCTATGTGTCTTGAAAAGTACTTTGAAAGCTCTGGATTTTACTCCTTGTCCAGATCAATCGTATAATGAGAAGCTGATTACATTTAGCAAACATCTGTTGATTAACTGGATTATGAACCTGCAGATTTGTCGACACAAATACAGTAAATTGTACTTTGTAAAATCTTTAGGTAGAATGAAATCATTCGTGTAACGTAAATGGTCGACGTGAATTTCGTAGTTAGGGTGAGCTCAAGCGAAATATTTCAATAGTTAAGCGTTTCCCGGTCATCGAATAAATCTTTACACTTCATTAATTGGTGACGTATAGATAACCGTATTACTCAGTAATAAGGACGAGTATCTATTTGACGTTTTCAACATGCCGACGACGAAATTAAAAAAAAACCAAAAGAAACGTCTTTAAAGAATGAATGCAGAACTAAGGAGAAAAAAAAGTTAGAGCATTTAATGTATTTGATTTTTGTACATCCCAAATTTACTGCTACATAATTTTAACACGAGTATCGACTCAATGAGAAACATCTAGACCGTCATTAACATGTCACCGTTTCGACTTTAAACAATTCTCTGTAACATCGTTTCCTTTTGTGCTGTCGAAGTCAGCATAAGCGCACACTAGCTGTATATGTACATTAAATAACCTCATCTGATGACAAACCCTATGTGGGTATAGAACGTATTTGTATACAATATGCCAAAGAACCCATTTAGACTGATACGAGATACCGGAGTTGTAATACATTTTCTAACATCAACTGCCTGAATTCACTTTACATAGTTTATATAAGAAGTATTTTAGAATATGCTTCTGCAGTGTGGTCTCCTTGGCAAAAACAACAACAGGACAAAATAGAGCGAGTGTAAATTGTTATGTGGGTCATTTTCCTCCACACTCATCATGACCTGAGTTTAATTAGTCTAGAACATTTTCAAGGTCACTACCCTTAATGACCTCACAACCTTGAATTCAATTAGTCATATTTGGAATGTTCTAAAAAAAATTAGTTGTGTAAGAGGGATATGTGTAGAACAGTAATTAGCATGTCAATAAAAGTTCTAGATTGTTCTTAATAATCTTAGATAACCGCATGAGTATAAATACTGGGACAGCAGGCTTGCAGTCAGACATTTTGGGATTGTGTCTCTTGCGTGTTACTCCAAGTCTTTGAAAAAAACTCTAGCAGTATTAATTTTAAGACTTTTCAAGTCCTTCCCTGCGACGCTGGATTTATACTGTGGACTTTGTGCAAGTTCAAGCCTGCAAGTCAAGGACTGTTCATTCATCAAACCGACTGTTACAACTCTGAGACTGGAGCTTTGCCGTCCCAGCGGAGAAATGTAGCCTGTACATTTTTACAGTTTATATGCTATCCCTGACTTAGCAATTAGTTGTACTTTTGTAAAAAATTTCTTTTTACACGGAAACTGCTGAGTTCACCTTTTGTTCGTTTTCTGTCACGTAACAAAATGAAATACATTAAATTCGTTTGTTTCAAAAAAATCATTCTTAAAACCGAAATAATTATGGAGAATAGTGCAAGTGTTTTAACCTTTCGCCTCTTTATCATCGAAGACCATGTTTAGATACTACATTTCGAACATATAAATGTGTTTACAACATGTATGATTGTCCCCAAATTATTTTTTGTATTAATCGTAATATTCCCCAGAAAACTAGAAGAACGCACACTGCTTTTAGACTTGCAGTTAGTGAACTCAATGTTTATTAAATACTCGGCTCTTCAAAGATGTATAGCTACTGTACAGTGCATTTGTGTCGTTGACAAATGGCTTTCAGTTTGGACTTTAATACAATGATCACCAACAACAATATATACGTTCACAGGCATTGTTATCAGGATGAATATTGTGAGTTTTAGCATGCCGTGGGGAAATAGAAAGAATCTGTAATTAAGGTAGAATTCACCTCGGGGACATATATTCGGACCGTCAAACTTTTACAATCCTATTCTGAGCTATCACTTGTGATGGTTTATTTAAAGCTTTTGGTGTAACAAAACTTTTCGCCGTCTTAGTTTTACTTAGATTTACTTTTCCTCCATAGAGTTAACACAGCGATGGCGGCCATAATATAGGTACATTTTAAGAAATGTTTTTCTCTCGTGCCAGAGTTTTCATGGTGAGCCCCCCCCCCCCCTCCCGAATTTTATTCTTGCTTTTAAAAGAAAATGGTTGAAAGATTCCGTGAGACAAAAATTGGGCAAAAGTTGAAGACTTTCTTTTTCGAGGCGCAGACCACTTTAATGCATATAATTGAAATATTGAAAAAAAACTGCCAACAGTTACAGTGTCTGTCCCCTGTTACAAGGTCTAATTGTGGATTTTACATTTTAATCAAATAAAATTCATAAAATAGTATTAAAAGATTCAAGAATTTGTACATTAGTACATTAGAGGCATCGGATGACATAACAGGAAATTCATCCAGGTCCCCTCCAAGTATTTGTGAATGCAGCCTAAGGATATCAACAATATCTGCAGAGATGCTAACTAGTTACAAAATCTCACAGTATTGAAACTCTTAGTTTAAGAACTGTATCTTACCGAACGAAAGTATTCAGTATCGAAAATTATGGCGACGCGACTCCATTTGAAGGACTTGATGAATTGAACTCTGGCCGGATTTAATACATCATCCACTGGATAGATTTGGACAGTGAGTGGGTATGCCACCTTATCACGCAGTGACGGCGACGAAGCGTAGCCAATCTGTCAAATCAAGATTGACACCATGTCAGTAATCTGGCCCATCAGACTGGCAAATCGAAATGTCCTTGGGTAAGTCACACCAATTATCTTTCGTGCAAAACTTGAAGTACCCTTACCACGTGCATGCAATGCTGCTAATTTCCGCAAATGTTGAGGCCCCTGTAAACCTGTAAATTTCATTTCACTACACGTGGCCATCAATAATAAGGGTGGATTCCTTCTTTTTGGAGTCGACATCGTAACGGCATATCATCTTCACCATATCTACGTTATTATGATAACTCAAGGGCATTCAAAAAATCAAAAGTTAAAACTCAAGTATCAATCATCATTAATGCAAATTCTTTGGCTTGTTTATATAGACCGACCTAGTTTCTCCAGACAAGACGAAGCCATTGCATGTTGAAAAATAAACTTGGTGCATAGTAAATGAAATCGAATAAGTTATTTTAAGGGTGTTTTAATGTCTTTTCGCAGATGCACATTAAAATGTCTGAAGACAGTCTGGGACTACACTTTCTGTGAATCTGCAAAAGGTAAATTCCACCCCAGATTTTCAATGACTCGTATTTGATAAACGATAAAGTTTGTCGTTATCTTTTTGCAGAACATAGATTAAATAAACGCAGATTAGTATCTTGAATAGGCCAAATCCGGAATTCGAATCGACCACGGTACAAACAAAGCCATGTGCGCAAACACGCATAGATGTACGTCTATCTCCATACGCGTTAGCATGTATGTGAGCTTGTTTGTACCGGCATTACGTGAATATTTGGGCGTACTAAGTCTGTAGAACGCATCGCGTCCTTTTTATTCCGGATTAGAACCATTCTGTACGCCTTACCAATAAGATAAACAATTTTAAAACAGGATTATTTTGAGAATAAGTAGTTGTTTTAACTCCTGTCAATTTCAACAAGAACTCGTTTCTCACTGCGTTGATAAATAATTTCCGATTCATATTGCAAAATCACTGAGTCTTTCTGTTTCGAAGTTCAAACCAATGATTACATTTAAAATGAAGGCATTTGTAAATTAGAGTAAATAGCGAATTTTTAGATTGATTTCCATTATAGTTCCATACTAGAAAATGCTGGTCAAAGTTGAACAGCTTTGTAAATGGAAGCACTGTGCACACTCAGTAAATTGACTTGCTGTTAACTTCTACCGAAGGCATAAAAATAGCAACATCAGTGATGGAGATCATTATATGGTGATTATTTAACAACAAGTAGACCAAACCAGTAAACCTGGAGCCTGCTTGCTCTTAATTAAATATCCGGGATACGCGAAATCTTAATAAAATCGAATTGAACCGATTATGCAATTTGCCGTCGATCTTTATCACATGATTGAATTAAAAGAAACATAACATCAAAGGTTACCTGTATAATGTTATATTCGGCGGCTACTCTGTTGACGACTGTGGCAACCTTGGTAAAAGTAGGACCGAACATGGTCGTTAGTTTTGGTTTTCGGTAAATGAAGTCATAGAGAATATGCAATGCTCTGTCAGGCAACATCTGTGAAAAGATGGATACACAAGGCTATTAGAATGCCATTTGTTAAGGAAATACAATATGACTCACGTCTTTATAACAAAACGTATACCAATTAGTCTTGTGAACATTGTTGGAGGTAATGAGGGTAGTTTCTCTCCCGGGTGGAAAGAAATTTGTTTAAACAACGGCAAACATTTACGAGTTCACGGCTTTGCCATTGTATACTTCATGACGGGTATAAAATTTACAACACGATTTCTGCTACAAATAAACCGATTGACATTAGAAGACAGGTAAACGCATACTTAAATGTCATTCGTGGAACTTTCTCGGACAATGATGACATACAGCTTTTGTTTGTTTCATGTAAACGTATTAATATATTCTGTGCCTACATTTGACACGTTAGAGTATAGTTTTACACTTCATTCCTGTGAAAACATGTGTAACATCCTTTCAATAATAATTGAGGTATTACTCTTGGGTGCAAGCTGAAGATATTCACTTTGGAAACTTAAGAACGTTAGAACTTGAGCCTTAATCTGTCGATGAACTACACAGTACAGTACATTATAAGGTCATTTGAAGATCTACTTGTAGGATCATCATTCTACCAGAGGGATGACTTGATTAAAGGGTTGCAGTGATAGGCAGTTTCTGTCAGTGCATGTTTCTTTGTCTTTCTGCTTTGCTATCATTGAGTCCCCTGACATTTGCCACCTACCACTTACCCCCGGCTATTTAATCGGACACTGACCACTCGGACACATGCCAACAAGACATTTACCACCCGGACAATTATTCCCCTTCTTAAAGATTAATTTTAAAGGATATCTAATTCATTATCTTTATTTTCAAACAGTTTCAACTTTTTGTTTTGACTTTGCATAGACGCTGTCTATGATTCAAACAACATTATGGATTGCATTTTATATGTTGGTGATGAAGGAATTAGTAAACATTTTATGAAACATCTAGCGCACATTCTACCCGTAAAACATGAAACTGGAGATGTGTGTAACTTTCGATGCAACCAAGCTTTGACTAAAAAGGACAAAAATGAAAAAAGAGACAAATATTATTAGTTTCCTAGTGTTAGAGTCAAGGTTAGGTTTAGGGTAAGGCAATACAACGATTCGTATAGAGACATCATTTTAGTCCGTTAACACCATATAGTTTTTATTTTAATGTCATTCACAAGCGCGATTTACACACTCACCTTTTTAAAGCATTATTCCGAATCATGTATTGAAAGGGTCACCATTTTTCAGTAGCCGTTGATGCGTTATTTGTTTGAACGTTGACTAATGCTTACTCCGTAGAATTTAAATCATTCTTTTATTTTGACTGTTTTAACTCAGAAATTTTTATCATTTTAACCTTGTACATTTTACCGAATTTGATTGTTTTTACACTTTACGTTTCTTATCTTGCTTTGCTGGTATTTTTATCGATTATGTAAAGCGCATTGAGACATATGTTTAGTGTCTTTGTAAAGAAATAAATATAAATATTACATTATTATTATTATTATTATTATTATTATTATTATTATTATTATTCATTTATAGTATTCATTAATTATATAATGCATGGTTATACATACAGTGTCAAGTTAAAAATAACATTTCAACTGACAGACTCAGACAACTCATCGTGGCGTACGTAGTGGTTAGAGAGAGGGTCTTTAGTGTTGGGCGTCCGGGTTCGCTTCCCTGATAGGCATAGGGTAAAAAATTAGAAAGGCTTAAAATTAGAATGTGTGGTAACACTTGCCAGACAAAAGGTAGATCATGTGACACCAAGCATGAGACAGAAGTAGAACATATGCAAACGCAGTCTTCGCGATTGTTCCGGAACCTTCTTTTTTCATCATTTCCCATTTGACATCATTTTCGACAAAAGCAATATTGTCGTTATAAATAGTATTTGGGGTAAATATCCGGGAGGTAAATGTCTTTGGTGGTAAATGTCTCGATTGTAAATGGTTGATGGTAATTTACCGGGAGGTAAATGTCTGGTGGTGATTGTCCAGAGGGTATTGCCTGGGTGGTAACTGTCCTAGAACCCTCTGACTGACTCAGAGATGGACGAATGACAGTTGCTTTTCGTGACGGTATGCATCTATACCATCGTTAGGACAACTGTTTGGGCTTTGTCTCGCCTGTTTTATATTTCAAACATGCCTTTTCAACGGTAACACATAAATGTTGCCGTTTTCAAATACATCAAGAAACCAAATTCATCACTTTGATGTAAAAGATAAATATTGTGCTTCTTACTCTTAATACTGACTCGCTTTTACGCAAATTCTCCAAATACCAAATAATCCGCTTTCAGTTTCATTTAAATAAACGTTATTGTATACACAGTGTGTGTTTACGTTGTAATCTTCGACTCTGTCGATAAATTGAAGCTTTTCAAAGTCGTACAAGGTACATGCCAGATATAAATAAATAAGCATATTGAAGTAACAGTGTACAAGAGAAAGATGTGATACAAAGCTAATTGAATACCATGGTCTGTGGTCAAATATTGGATTCTGGCAATATCATTATTGACATCGACTCTTGTATGTAATGCGTACACTGATCCCACTATTCCCATTAATCGGTGTTGTCATCTGATGATGTGATGGATTTCATTGATCCACGATTGCATTAAGTAGAAGAGGTACGATGACAACCATTAACATTTCATCAACAATTTTCTTACTTAAACTAAATCTTTGACTGATGTACATATTTCTGTTGATCTTCTAATTGTGTGCGAATGATCGCGACATTGACAACCAGATATGGATACAGAGCGAGAG
>LD348475.1:0-17777 GCA_001465055.1 Ptychodera flava | reverse complement strand
CAGACAGACAGACAGACAGACAGACAGACAGACAGACAGACAGAGCGGGGAGACAGACAGAGACAGACAGAGATAGACAGACAGATAGATACAAACAGCGACAAAGACAAAGAGACAGAGAAACAGAAAAACAGACAGACAGAGAGACATACGAACGAACAGACAGACAGATAGACAGACAGACAGACAGGCAGGCAGGCAGGAACACGGCGATGTACGGACACTCCGAAAATGTGTTTCATATTCTTTAGACTGTGAAAAATAGTCCATAGAAAGTCTGTTTCTTTAATGCGACCGGAATGACATTTTAATTTGATGATCCTATTAGAAGATTGCATTGTTCCTTGTTTACCTTTACTGTGACATTATCGATGCTAAAGTTAACGATTTTACTTTAATCTAACTTAAGAACATTTCAACGACTACATTTCCCAGATTCGTTGGATATCATACAAAAAACTGATCTGTATAGAATTATAATACTGTTAGAGTTTCCGAACTACTGTATCACTATTGGCAGCGTGCTTATCAGCCATGCATACTAAGTGTCTTATGGGGGTTAGTAACACATAGGAATGCAATGATGTGTTTATCTACTGCTGAACGGAACGCTCTTCTTTCACATCCCTTTCGCGAATGTCATGGTCATGGCAATCGTGGAAAGATAAATCATTAAATTAACGGGACTTAATTGAATTATAGAATAAAAGATCATCAGTTTCTTGGAATGATAGCCTCGCTTTTATGTCTTTGACAAGATCATGTCTCGTGGCCTTTCTCGTAAAGTCAAGTGGTTTAATTCTTAAGAGAAAGCCGGGAAGTGGTAAGGACTTTATTTGAAAATGTGTGCTATACAACATGCAATTGATGTCATTTCGTGTCTTTTTCAGTATTTTTGTGTATAATCAGTCACTTTGACTAAAAATAGGAAATAAGAGAGAAAATAGCGCATTAATGATATTAAAATTCAATTTTCCATATTAATGGTAAAGGAGAGTCAAGTAAAAATACCTCATGCTTGAATTCATTTTTAATTCTACGTGAGTTCTCGAGACATTTGATGTACTAGCTCTTAATATAAATTTGCCATTTGTTTCCGAGGCTTTAATCTGATCATAATCATTTTTACCCGAGGCCTTTGAATATTCTTTAAACAGAAATATGCGAAAGATAAATATCATCGTATATAGAAATTCTCACCTCGGTGTAATTACTGACTAGTTTTATCTCATATTCCTTCAGGATCTTGGAGAAGTTATTGACGTCGGCCACCGCCTTCTCCAGTACGTTCTCGTATTCCCGTAAGACTGTGTCTGTTCGAGTTGGTAGCAATGCTCCAATGTAGATCCGTGTCTTGTTAACACAGTGATCATCTGTCAGACAATAAAATATACAGTCATCGTAATTAGGTACACCGACAAGAAAAGTAATGATGTAATCAAATCAGGAAGGGACACAATTCTGTACGCGTAAATATAAGAGCTTTATAAATTAAAAGAAAGGGACGTGTCTGTACAGTGACCGTTTTCGAGTTCATTGTACATTTAAAGATTTCCAATTTGCAGAAAAGTCCCCAATAACTTGAACATGGTGTAATCTACCGGGGGTCCTTCTCAAGCATTGAACAAATGGACAGTATCAGTAATAAATGAAGTGATCAATGTGTGTCAAGTAAAACCTTTCTTTATTTCCTGGTCATTTAATTTCTTGTGTCAGCCTAAATGACCCGTAGGTTGATTACACTGTTCTAAAATCCATCTCGCATGAACCCTGCACAAGCCAAATTCATCTAAAGACGGTTGCAAAACATGGCACGTCAGTAGCACATTTTATAACATTGAAGAAACTAATTAAAGTTCTGTTGACTGTCTGATACATGTTTTGTATTTATGGCCACACGCTGTGATGTGATAACCATATCTGTATTTGGCATCATGTTAGTAAGTCAAAGCTCTATCCAGAGGCGCAGAGTTTCACTCTTTGATTGGTCCGTTGACGATATCAAAGTGGTTATGTTGGAGAGGTAATTGACCAAAGTCTATTTTCAATGATTTATTTACCTAGCACACAAAAGCTAGCAATGGGGAGGGGAAACGTTGGAATAAAATCTAAACGTGATGCACATGTACTTTGATAAGCCTGGTATTGTTTTTTTCAGATCTGAATCAGCGAAGAAGGAAAATCTTTGTCATTTAACAGCGCTTTCGAATATCACTGCCTTTGTAACATCCTCTCTAGCTCTGACAATTCGTGCAGGATCACGAAAAAACACTCTGACGTCAGATTCCCAGCAATCACTTCCTAGGTGTTATCTGTCTCTACCTTCCAGCTCTGTAAAAATCAAAATATTATATCTAAAAATATGAATGTTCTGTCTTAACGTTACATCCTGGTTGAGTTACAAATGCACCCTCCCTTCATCATAGTTTATTTCTTCTAGGCTAAATACCCGGGGCTACGCAATTGTTTTTCACACTCCAGTTTGTGTTAGTGCTAAATGTAAAATAACTTAAAGGGACATAAGCTGTAGCTTTTGTCTAATTTTTCACTACTCTGTTTCAATGTATCAACTACTGTACAGAATTTTACTGGAATCCGATCATCATGACCAATGCCCGATGTCCTTTATCCCAACGCAGCCTGTATACGTGAAATGACCATTGTTATTGTTGATAAATGTATTCTAGTCCGGACGTGAATGCAAAATTTGAACAATAACAATGCAGATTATACTCAGAGCTAAATATTAGGAATTTCTCAATGGTTTAGGGATTCAAACCAGAAACTGCAGATGATACACAGAAAAAACAAAATTGAAAAAATGAGCAAAGTAACAGCTAATGGATCTTTAAAGTAGTAATGTCAAAAACGCATCCAAAGCTTTACCGTCTAATGGTTATAAAAATGCACAAGTCAAGTTGCGCATTTAATTTTTCACATGAGCAATATCATAGGTATTATCGGATATAGTTTCATCAGCGTTCCAGGAATACAAAGATGAAGTTGTATTTCCTTGCGCAGAGCTCGGAAAAAGTTCTCAGCTGTGGGTATTTATCACACACAGAATCACACATTCGTTATGGATTGAGAATAATGATATAATAATAATACCGACTTATGTATTTGCCTAGTAGATACGTATACAAGATTACTTTTTGCTAAATGAATTACATGGTGAACGATCTGGAAAGCTATTTTGCCATAGTGCTTCGTTATCCAATTATTGCACTATGAAATCGCACATCATGAAATTATGTTTGGAAGTCACTTTAGCCGCAACATAACAGGTTTGGGTCTAACTTCTACCAAACCTCGCTGAAGTCTGGCTGCATTAATCTCTGCGTGCATTTCTATGTCGTTTTCATGTGTTTTGCGTGTTCTTGTTGGTTGAAAAAAAATGAGAAGAACAAAACCGCGTCACCGCATCATTTTTGCAATTTGTCTAGGATGACAAACAAACTTTTTATTTTTCTTGGCCTTGCCAGAGTTAACTCTATGACATACATTTATATTAGGTTCCTAAATATTAATCACTGATATGCTGTTTTCAAATACACCCGACGAAGATATTCAATAACATGAAAATCGTCAATTGTACTAATAAAAATTAATATGGTGGTCAACATACCTACAAAGGACGTTTTCTGTCATATACCACTATTAACCCTTTGAGCGCAGGTCTATTTTTGTTAACTTTATAAAATGTACCACAGTCATTTTACCAGCTATTTTACCAACATTTTGATCAAAAATGTAGCTGATGAAAAATGATGTCCATTTGGTCCAAAATTATGAAAAAAACATACAGAAAAGTTAACAGAAATCGGTAAAATATTGCATAAAATTTTGGTCAAAAAAGTACAGCAGTCAAAGGGTTATACCAGCTATTTCTGTGATTTCAAAGTTACAAGTGTATTTCTTTGGCATAGACAAAAGATTTTCAAGATGCAATGATTTACATAGGTACACCCTAATTTGCATAAATCAAATAGGGTAGCCAACATACCTGCAAGAGACATTCTCTGTCATATGCCTCGTATTAACCCTTTGAGCGCCTGTCTATTTTTGTCAACTTTACAAAATGTACCACAGTCATTTTTCTGCTATTTGCCAAAATTTTGATAAAAACTGTAGCTGATGAAAAATGATATCCATTTGGTCCAAAATTATGAAAAAAACGCACAGAAAAATTCACAAAAATTGGTAAAAATATTGCATTAAAATTTTGATGTAAAATTACAGCAGTCAAAGGGTTAAACAAGCTGTTTCTATGATTTCAAAGTTGAAAGTGTATTGCATTTGCATTTGCAATATCAACCACAATTGTAATCAAATCAACCACAAATGTAATAAAATAGTCAACCATTAATGTAACAACCCGCAACCACAGATGTAATAAACAAATTAACCATTAATGTAATAAAACTCAACCATAAATGTAATAAACTTGAACTTGCATATGTATTCATTTGTTTATCAGCTGAGGTCAAACCTAAAACCTGTGCGTGCGCGCCAAAGTTGTCAACAAATACCGCCATACTCGGTCATTTCTCCGCCGTAATTTGTAAGGATCGTTGATCGGTTATTGTTTTTCTGTCAGAGGATATTGAAAAATGGCGACATGGGCAAAGTTTAACACCGACAAAGCCCTTGAGCATGTTTTTTCTGGACAGTGATAGCAAAATTGATAGCAAAATTGACACTGATTGCCAAACTGAACTCGACAGAGATAGCGGAAGTCAAATTTTCCCCAAAGACAACTCTAATAAGGAAGTTAAATATGTTCCGAACCAGTCGAGCAAAGACAGAAATTGCAAGGAAGACTCGAAGGTAGGCCAGCTGTGCATGCTGTGAGAAGAGTGCGACAAAGAGCCAGTGACCGACGTCGCAACTATGATGGGGTATCCTGTGGATGTTGTACGACATCAATCTATCAATGACAATTATACATCGGACTGGCTACCAGTACATAAGCTTATATATAATATATATTTTTATTCAGACTTTATTTAATCTTACTAAACTGTTCAGCCAGTGGCTCTTCTCACACAGTGTCGAGAAATAATTAAAATATACAATAAAAATATACAATAAAATTAAAATATACAATAAAAATATACATTAAAAATAAATTGTACACATCCATAAAGACATGAAAGGCAAAAAATAAAAAGGGTCCAAAACTCAAGTGGATAATAATCAACATTACACTACTGAACATCTGTATCACATTCAAATGAAATTTACATTTTAAAGATAGTGTTCACAAGACACCTATATATTGACAGTGCATTGCGAGTGGAACTGCATCCAGACGAACGATTGATGTGCCAAAATAACGCATTTTACAATATGACTAAACGAAAGCCCGAAATCACTTAGTCTAAATGAAAGATTTGAATCGTCAGGGATGTATTCAGCCTGGGCAGAACTCAATTATTTGCGTCAAGTTATCGCTGAATTCAATTCTAACTCATGTGACCGTGCCTAGCCCTAATCGTGCCTGATTTCGAAGAAGATAACAACACACATGATAATCAGGATATTTGACATGATATTACATCCATTGAATTTTAATCGAAAGTTTGGTTGTGTCAGACAGAGTAAAGGCACTAATGCGGATAAATACGATATTCAGCTAAGTCTACCGAGGTTCATTAAAGAAAATGCAAAAGGACTTGGTGTAGCTAACGGTATATGTCAGCGGGTGCCGAGTTCTGGTACACGGTACAAGGGAGTAAGTTCACACAGTGAAAAACATAATTCGGTGAAAAAACTTCGAAATTTTATCAGTAAAAAGCTCTTTCCGAGTCCGTATCGATATAGGCTCAACAGTAGGGTGAGTAGCTATGGTCTATTGAGAATTCGAATCTGATCGGAGCATTATCAAATTTGTTTGGACGGAACCGTGTGAAGTCATGTCGCGAGTATTTTTTGCAAAGTGAATTTCATCCACATTGTAAACGATCAGAGACCAGGGAATTGTTACTTACTTTCGTTCACTTCAGCACGTACACCCATATAATATACAAACAGAAATCCTGAGAGATGTAATATTTGGCATAACCACGGTCTCCGTCCTGTAGCCATTACATCGAGTAGATTATTACACTGTGCATCGGATCAAAATGATAGACACGGTGATCGTTAAAAGCATTCATCCGTTTCATTGCCGAGTAATTTAATGGATTTCGTATTCTTAATGAGGCAACGTTTTGTGAAATTTTGAAGACTGTTCAGGTACAATGATAACATTACTGTCACCTGTCATATTCTGTGTGCTATTAGGTTTCTGCTCGATGCTTTTAAATTATTACACATCGTGGCGTACATTTCTGTCTATTTTTTTGGCCATGTGTTAGAAACTTGGGCAATAAAATTATATTTATCTCTCTGTCTTTCAGGAAATATGTGTCGATTTTTTAAAGGATTCTAGTTCGCCAAATACTCCAAACTCCCAGACTTGCTGAGTATTTCAAATAAGGAAGTCAATTGTGCTAACCTTTAGTATTGCATATTCCCTTTTTTCTAAAACTACTCTGCAAAGGAACGCTAAGAGGACACATTAGCCATATGGGTAAACTAATTAAACAGAAATTAAGTGACGCATTAACTCAATTGTAATGAAAGCTTTTTTCACTTTTATCCCGAGGCTACCACATCTGTTCTAATCAGTGGCAAGTCGTGACAATAGTATATTAAAAGATGAGTAAAGCATGGTTCAATGTATAGTTATATTATCGTATGATAGGACAAAGCAAATTTACTCTCGCTTTGTTGATGAAGCTTTTTGTTGTCACACGCATCAAAGATATCAATCCATTATGCTTATCAAAATCTCTTGGCAATAAACGTTTTTCTTTGATGTTCAATATCATTGGCTGCTTTAATATTAGTCAGTAAACGGACGTGACCTGGTTTTAGCTAGGTGGCAGGCTTCAACTGGTTTAGAGGAAAATATTTCGTACGCGACATAATGCGTTCACTTTTTATATATCCAATTTTCAATAGTACTATGCCTTACATTTTTACTGTTTCATTTTTTATTGATCGGTTTTACATATTCTTTAGCAACTGGGATACAAAGTTATACGATGACGAACGCCTATATTAAGACTTGTGTACATCCTGAAGTGAAATTGCGGACGTTGCATACGTTCTGTAGGCTGAAGATAAAATTACGATTTTGCATAAGTACGGAAATTTCAACATGAATTTACATTTCAAAAATTTGTGGTTATTATTATATTTGTTCCGATTTCAAAGTTCCATTCTGCATATGAAACGTTTCGACCACTTTGCAGTGCTTTCCCGCAAATAAATCTTTCTATTTTGCGACAAATCTTCAACTTGTCTTTAGTCCAATTATGACACACATCAAAAACGCATGCGCGAATGTCGTATCTTAAAAGGGCTGAAGGTAAACTGATGTAGCCGCTCCAGTGTTGGCAACTTCCATTGTGAGCTAGGCCGATGATACACGCGGTCCTTTAGATATTTGACCTTTGTTTTAGAGGGCTGCGTCAGTTGAATTGCTCTCCCATTTGTTAATACAATTATTTTTAGAAATCTTTTTAGAAAAAATCTTATTTCCTATGTCGTCGATTTATTTAAGTACTTGCAGAGGATTTCAATGATACTAGCATTCTGAATTCTATAACATCATATCTTGTACAAAACCAACGCAAAAAAGTAAGAGTAAGTAATACCATTAATATATATATATATATATATATATATATATATATATATATATATATATATATATATATATATATATATATATATGTATTTGCATTAGCAATAAATATGTACATTTGTTCCCCTGTAGCTGTAACTCTTGAATTCTGTTGACCTGAAAGAGGCTTTCTATTTTCTCTGGTTTTCTTAAAATTCTATAAATGTAAAAGATACAGTCTTTTACTACTGAAAAATTTGGACAAGTAAATTTTATTTTAACCGTTATTTTGATTTCCCGCCATTTTTAAAAAACTGGTATTATTGCAATGAAAACAAAGTATATGATGTCGCAGTGTAAAACATCAAGCACTAGGCATTATATTGTATTTACTACTCTGTTGTTTCTGTGAATATTCCAATGCATATATGCACAACGTACAGTGTGCACTTTCGTCTGCTGCTTCTTAAGAAAAAACAGGGGGGAAAATTGTTGCTCGCACTGTGTATGCTTTTTGCTTGGCAATGCGTTGCTTGTAAAAATTTACATCACAATGCAATCCAATAAGCAACACACTTCGCCGAATTCTTAATTCGTTGTGAAGCCTCAATGAAGGTTTACAAATACATACAGACCAGCGGGCAGTATTCAACCTGCATCCTTTGAGTAAAAATAAATGAGATTAAGTAGTTTGATACAAATTGACCTGAAGTATGACGTATTGAATAGCACGTTCCAGCGAAACTTCGAATGAAACCGTTGAAATTGCAGGTGACCACATAGACTGAGATCCGTCGCTCGAGGACGCTCCCTTGCCTTCGAGCGACGTATCTTCCATTCTAGCGGCAACGTGCAACCGATATGGTATACTCATGAAGGATATAATGCGTTTTAAATCGGGATAGCCGATTAGTTTTCCCGAAGAGATATCAACGACCTTGTCATCATTGACGTCACAAACGAGAAATGCTAAACTGCTTGCTGTTAATGGCTTACCTTTAACGTTGATTTCTCACAGACAGCGTTCTGTATCGTCATGCTCGAAAGTATGTATCATCATGCATACATCGATATAACAAAACGTTAAAACGGTAAAATACAGCTCACCCGATTTACCAAGAGCTATTTAAAGTCAATTGACATTGATTTCAATTAATACTAACTTCCTTTATGCACAAGTATTTTTACGTCACTCACGTAGCTGGTGTACTTGATTCCCTCTGGAATTATTGACATCTGCATGCATAAATAAGCCAGACAATGGCATACACAGTGTGAATGCGTACGCATGCAATGCACGTCTGTTTCAAGCTACTGTAAATATCACTTACAAAAGCACGAGATACACGTGATCGGATGAGCAAGTATGGTGATCTTACATTTGCAGATTCACAATATCAGCTAAACATCTGTTTGTTGCACAGCTGTCAAACGATTTGTAATGGTTGCAAATGAATCAAATAGTTTCAGTTAATCATGTGTACCTTGATACAAAATTTGACAATCGGTGGTTCACAAGAAAGAAAGTTTGTCAAAGTCAGTGCTTTCATGTTTTACTCAGTATCCATGAAGGCAAACTATAGCATCCGCGTGCGAGTGCTGAATGCATCCATATGCTTCAATAATAAGGTCAAACAAGCACAATCGCAAACGCAACGCATTCACCGATATTTCTATTGTATCGTGTTTGCTGTGGCACGCTATGAAGCTTGCACATGACCCTTCGACCTCTAGACCACGGAGAGTATATGGCAATGCAATACACAGTAACACAGAGAATACAGGAACATTTTACGACAACAGGCTATCTTTACAATCGACGTTACGTTGTCTCATTTGATGGGAAAAATAACTTGTTTACCACTGAATCATTATCGTTTTACTACTACGCTTGTTCGAAATGCTTGTCGTTAGATTAGGCCATTTAAAGAAAATTCATTGTTTGCCGTCGTTGGAGTTTGAAAACCTACCAGCCAGCCAGGGAAAAATTAAACACAGACAAAAAATTCACAAGTGTATTATCATAAGCTCATTTTTACTTGGTTTCCTTTGGAAAAAGAATATTTTTATTTGTAATAGTGTTAACGTTGTGTTTGTTTTCTTAAATTTCTCTGAAATTCTTCCAGCACGCGGGCGGCAAACAAAGAATTTTATTTAAAGCGCCTTGGTGAATGGCACTTGTATGCAGTGTGGCCGACCTTTATCCACTGGCAAATTTGCATCAATAAGGTCCCTCTGATAATGTTAAGACTGATTTACATTACCCAATGAAAGAAATTAAGCCATTTATTCTCATAATTGCCCCTGCGAGTTATAAGCGGGAGTACTCACGCAGAGGATTTTGCAAAATCTTAATTTAGTAATCGATTTGTATCGTTGGTAAAGTTTGATGTTTATGACGTTAATCTAGTTCACGCCTATAAATTCAAGGAGTTCAATCTCGCACGCGCGTTCTCTCTTTAGCTCGACAAATAATTTAAATAACATTTGCTCACAGCGCCCTCGGATAGGCACTGTAAATAACCATTATGACCAATTTTCAATTGCCATTTTCTATCTGCGCCACACATAAACGGTAAGAATTGTCATACCCTATATCTTTTGTAACTATCTATTTTACCCTGCCTACAAAATACGTTCCGCATTAAATAAAGATCAACACCAGCCTTACACTGTCCTGTTTTTTATTTGTTGTTGTTGTTGTTGTTTTTTGTCTGTATTCTCCTATTGTAGACATGTTCAACCTGATGGAGTCCTACTTTTAGGACGAAACGTTGTGTCAAAATAAACAGAAATGGAGCAGAGTTAGTCTGCTGAAAACGTTCATTATATTGTCAAGTTTAAAATAGTCCGCGCGAGTGAAAGATCAAAGAACGAGTTGTAAGGGTATGTGAGTCCGAACAGATTATCTATCCATAAGATGCATTCATTCAGTTAAATGTTTACAACAGCTGCTTATCACTATTCCGGCAGACACGTAGATACGGCGTCATTATATGTACTGATACAGGGCCATGCCTATAAAATACACACTGTAAGGCTGTCTGATAACCTGAGGTTAAGGCAAAGCTATCAATCACTGCAAATGACTGACTAAAGTTGGCACTCTACACAACAGCTGCCGCTATAACGTGCACGATATAAACTCGACATGTTTATGTATGTCCTATTTCACTATTCTATAGAATTTCGTATCGACTGCCGTCATAAAATCAATACGTATATTGCTTTTGAGGCGTCTTGCGTTTCTTTGATTCGAAGCACTCTAGGCCTTATGTGGCAGATACTGACATGTTTACAGGGGTATCAGCTGACTAACCTGTTACACAGCTTGGACCAACAGCATCGATCGCCTAAGATGCTAAAACTTTCGTAGTAAAATGTGTTTAATAGAGGTTACTCAAGTCATACTAACCTTTTTATACAGACCGCATGCCATCGACACTTGAAATGACATGTACAAATTCAGTATTCAGAGCCATGTGCTCACAACAATGACATCACTCAGAGCAGTCAATATTTACTGCCAAGTGATAACATAACAAATAGTCACACTGGCCTAAAAGATGTTGAGCCCCAGTGTGTAAAATGTTAAATACCAGATACCTGGTTCTATTCAAGGCATAAGTAGGGATAATACCAAATGTACAGTATACAATTTCTTATGACTTAGTGTGCAAACATCTTTAACGCCATTATTCAATCTTGAACACTAGGGTAAATTTCTTAAACACTAAATGAACACCAAAGTATTCCACAGCTGAACTTTGTTTCAACACAAAAAGTGTTCTCTTGAACGCAATAAGGCGATCAACAAGATGAAACGCACTTACGCCGTGCAAAGGGCAGTGTATTAAGTAATTGAACACCAAACCACATCCACACCCGTGTGTACATCAAATAGTGTGTCTTCAAATGCCGTTCCAATAATGAAATATACAGAACAAACCACAAATTAGTTTTATGAACAATAACATATCTTAGTAAACTCGCTCAGTGATATCACAGTCTGAGATCAGAGGTATCAACCAAACACAACCCATATATACCTTACATATTTAACAATGCAATTGCTGGTTTGAACAACTGTCAGCATGAAACAAAAATCTAAAGTTGTGGAATAAACATTAAAATAATGACAACGTATGTTCTAACAATTACTACTGAATAAAAGATCAACTGATTGACAACACAGTCTCTACTAATACTATCGTGACATGTATCAAAATTACTAACTGTCCCTCTTATTGTTATGGAGAGTTGAAAACAAACATTTCCTCTCTGTCATGAAAGGTGTACAAATAAGGCATTTATTTGCATATCTGCTTTTGTGGAATGTATGTGTGTAAAGTTTTAAACATTATGAGAAACACTGGTTATATTTTGTCTTTTACATGGTCTCTGCTATCAAATAACAAATTATCCACTACAACTTTGCTGCCTTATCTAAATCTGAATTTAACAAATAGTCTGAAATTGAAGTCTTCAACTTTACATAACTTAACTATCAGTAATTTCTGATCAATGAATACAATAATCTGTTTTAACAATGATCAGCTAATATAAATAGATTGACATTGGAAATAAACATAAACACTTGATAATAGTATATCATGTTTTGTGATCTACTATTGAACACCAAATTACCTGCTGGACAACACTACTCACCTGCACATAATTGAAAGTTACTGGAAACAGTGTAAGAGAAGTAGATGTCAGTTCTGATATTTTTTTCAGTTTTTATTCTGGCTAACACGTAGTTTCTTGTTCTACTCCCTGTAATGTCCGGTATATGGGCTTGTCAAAACAACCTGTTCAGTAACCTACAGGTTTATTGTTAACAATTGAATTTCGATTCAATTGTTAACAAAAAGAATACTGGCTGCACATTTACAGGCTGTGTTGACAAGCTGAATAGTAGGTGTCGAAACATGATGAAGGGAGTAGAACAAGAAAACTGCAATTGGTAGAGAGAACAAAAGTTGAAAACAGTTACAGGTAATGTCCTTTTAAATACAGCTCACATGAATCATTTCAACTTGCTCATTTTGACACTTATTCACATACTTTTGCAGATACTGTGTGGATACATGTTGGCCGAATATTTTTACAAAGATTTGAAGTGACATATGTAACTTGTTCACATGACAAATAGTTGCAGGATACCTAAAACACGGTATGACATCTTGGGTAATCATGGGTAATCTATGTGAAAACATAGTATAGGGATACAAGTTCAAGCAAACTTATGATGCTGTTTCCGCGGCATTTCATAGGACGCTATCTCCAGCTATGTACATTCCCTTGATGGCTTTGCCTTCTCGGAACTTAACCTGATATGAGGCGGTGTCCTCTCCGTGGTTGTGAGTTTTGACCTTACCAAGTTCGTTTCACCGCATTACACAAGATGGCGCGACTTCCGCAGTCGTGCATGCCGGGTAAAAGCCGCGATGTTTGGATGTTTGCTCACTCAGGTGGTATGATGTAGAACACCGCTTTGCACACCAATGCTCAAACCTGGAAGAGTTTTCCCGAGTTTTCTGATTCCAAGCAAAAATATGTCAATTTTTTCTGGAAGCAAAGTCTTAAAAATGTTCACATGCTTTTTTATGAGGCTTTTAATTCGTGTCTGACATATCTAGATGTCAAAAGTGCTGTCTCAATATACTTTAATAACAGAATTGTGAACTATGATAATATGTGAACATATTCTGCATAACCAATTTATTTAATTGAATAAAATACATCAGGGAAAATTAATCAAAGGACGATATAGACTCCCGCTTTGAAGTTTACAGTAGTCTTTATATATTCCCATTTTTGAACACTTTGTACAGAAGATCCTTCAACATATACGTGTTACAGTATTGAACAGGAGCGTAGTGTACGTTAACATGGTGTTAATGCCAAGCACACTATATATGCAAACTTGAACATGTGGTGTAATGTTTTTATCCCACAACTAAGCGCCGAGCGCCCTCATTTTTAGCATAATAGGCATTGGGTGCCTCGTAGTGTGGGTAGATAGATAGATAGATAGACAGATAGACAGATAGACAGACATCCTGATAGATAGATAGATAGATAGATAGATAGATAGATAGATAGATAGATAGATAGATAGATAGATAGATAGATAGATAGATAGATAGATAGATAAACAGACAGACAGACAGACAGACAGACAGTCGGACAGACGGACGGACGGACGGACGGCTAGATTGATGGATGGATGGATGGATGGATAGATAGAGATCACCGAATTGTGTCAGTAAACAGTTTAAACTCGAGAACCCCTGCACTGTGGTTGCTGATAGTTGGCTCGAGGTACACCCGTGGCCACTTTAGTGTTGATTAAGCCTGTCTGGTACAAGCAGAAATTCTGTTTGCATAAACGAAACAAAGTGGTGATCGGTGTAATAATGTGAGGTTCACTATCGGCACCCCACTGTTAGGATTGAGATAACATTCTACTAAAATGTCTCGCCTGCCCAATTCAAATCTATCACAACACTGCACTGTAGACACGCTGTAAGTCTGCACTCCGACAATGAACATCAAGAACAACGGTCGCGAATATCATAGGGGCAAATCCTTCAGTGAGGACGTAGCAAGCTTGATTGTTCAAAATATAAGAGATTGTAGTGGCAATCCGGCACCTAGCGAGGTACCACGAGGAGCTTACAAGGAAACAAGCAAGCGTTTTAAGATAAGCGTGGAGGGAGCCAGAAAAGTTTGGAAGAGATGTACATGTATCAGGACAAGTTCCCTTCAACAGGGATGAGAAAAGTGTCGTTCATGGTTACACACGTGTGAATACATGTACATGTAAAATACTACCCCGACTGTACTTTACTCTTACCTTTTCTCTCGTACCAAGTGAAAGTGGAGTACGTTTATTCACGGTTTGTAGGAAAGAAACATGGCTTAGTGCAAGTGAATGTTTATTTCTAAAGTTTTGCAGTCAAGACGGGCAATGTTTGTAATTTAATCGCTAACATTTTCAAAGTGGCATTTTCTCAATTCCGCGTCTGTACAAAGTCTGAACACGACACTTGCGATACATGCTGAAGTATCGTTGGTATTCATTCACTGCAATATTGAAGTCGACACAAAATGTGTGATGTTCTCTAACACTGACTACATTTGAAACACGTGGATTTTAGCAGATACTGAGTACTGGTAGGGCAAATGCTGTGTTCAACATTATTTGTAAACAGTGTATTTTATAATCACTCCCTAATTTCAGGCTAATCGGCGTGTCCACGGGGTACGGATAGTATGATCATTATCACCACTGTTACAGGGTAACGTAACCATTTTATCACCCTTCTGCAGACAGAATTTCTGCTTGTACCAGACAGGCTTGATCAACACTAAAGTGGCCACGGGTGTATGAAGTTTGGGATTTGTTCAAATCATGTTGATCCGATGAATTTGACCGGAATTACAGATTTTTGAATGATTATATTGTTTATTTTCTTGACTTTTTTTTATTATTTGCAAAGTCACGTCACTCTTTTGTACTTTACAATTACGAAAATAACGCCTCTGTAAAGATGGGTAGTAAGCTCCACTTGGAGGGATTTAACGTAAAAAATAGGTTAAGAACTCATACTCTGTTTTAGAGTTTTTAATAAAAAACGATAAATGTTTCCTCAATAATGGTTTGATTATGAAAATTGATGACCCTATACTCAATATCATATGATGTTTGGATAATAGAATGTACATGATCAATGCGGAAAGCTAGATTTTAAAGTGGTACAGGCCAAGGCTGATGATGTGCAGCTGCATTGTCAAGTTCATAAAGGGTACATTTGCATATTGGTGATATTACTCCAAAATTAAAGCATTAAATTTGATGAAACGTGCTACAGATTTTGATTTGGTAGATATTGTACTCCAATAATATTCTTCTCGCAAATGATCTTTTCTTCGTCTTTCGTCAATGGTACGCCAGCATTTGGCTTGTTTCCTTTTCGTGTTCGGACATAAGTTTGTAGGTACAAGCCAGCGTTTGGCGGCCATATTGTTCGTTTACATTTGAGACACCTTGAAAGCCAACGTGAAAAAAGTTCAAACGCACCAGAATTGATGACATAGACTCGGGTGCGCGTGACATAGAACGACCAGAGAATAAATCCCGTATTTTCCCGTAATAAATCGTATTTTTTTTGTCAAGAGATGACAAACTAGGCTTGTATATATGATAAATAAACTATATCGTTCGCTCAGTTGTACCCGACTCGAGGTCTCCATTAGAGATGAGCTTGGAAGAGGTGTTCGTGTTTGACATTTTTGAGTGCAGCAAACTGGTTGTAATGTAATCAATTTTGGTCAAATGGGGCAGGAAAATATCAAAATTTCATGCTTGTTTGCTCAACAGACAGAACGTGCTTGGTTGTTTTCAGAGGTTGCATGCTAACCGACACGGCCAGCGGATCTATCAATGAGAGTGCGACTGACTAAATGTTAAATGTTTACCCATTTACATCGTGTGAGTTCTGCTGTATCAAGGCATGTCCCAGTTGACCTTCCCAATGTCACCAGTCTGTTGACACGTTGTCAGTACGGATACTGGGATACGGAGGAATGTAAACACCTGCATTCTGTCAGCAGTTAGTAGCCGATAATTTCCCGCCAAATCGATGCCATAGCGATAAAGTTTCGTAAGCACGGTTTCATACACAACGTTGTTCTGTTAGGCGTCAATGGACCACAGGGGTACTTAGCATTTCGAGAAGAAATTTCAAAGTTTAAGTACCAGTACATACTTCACTCGCCGAACCATAGTCCATAGACGCCGGGAGCCGAGTAAGTTATCCACCTTTCGCGTTTTTCGCCCCGGCTACTTTTCATTTTCGAAATAAATATAATCAATGACGAGCGTGTCAGTTTAAAGCTTGGGAAAGCCGGTGGTACGGCCGTCGTAAATTATCAGATATGCACTTTGATGACCCATTCCCCAACGTGTGTGTGCACATGTTCCATCAAACAGTTTCTAAATACCCATATAACCCCGATCTTTTGAATGTGTTGCCTCGTGTGATTGGCTAATGGACGCACACTGGCGTTGTATTTCAAATATTGGACATCGTCATTGGTTAGAACTTCGCATGGAAAAGTAGGTTAACCGTATTGCCAACCATTTTGCAATAGTAGCTGCCAAGAAAAAGATGCATATGGATGTCGTTGGAAGATCTCTTTTCAAACAAAGCTCCAGCAAAACGGGTTGTTAATTTGAAACAGTTCATTTCTTAAATGAATCAGAAATATTTAAAATTTAATGTGGCTGAGAAACATGTACATTCAATCGATTCGTTTCATTTGAATTTAGAGGTGATCGCATTGTGGAGTTCCCGGTGCGGGATCCCATATAACGGTATTCATGTATTGCCGTCAGTTGCCTGATAGACGAATACCATGTAACTCTTTATCGTAAATTTGTGAACAGATCAAGCACACCCCCATGTGAAAGTGGACATTTCTCACTTTGAAACAACCAATTATATCATCAATTTGACAATTGTATTGATATGACGAGTCACTTTGGATAGTGTAACCGTGATAAATTCAGTGTTTACAATCACAGTAATGGACGGTGCTCCCTGCGCCATCGGTGGCATAGGGCCGTATCACGATGGGAGTACTGGCCGAAGTCAATGAATAACAATTGTTTTGTGTGTATCATTTGGTCTGTTATTCCAGACGATACCTAAAAATTGTTGACCTGCTGTTTGGTTGAACTGGATGGGATTTATCAATGATAAGATCATATTCTGTCATACAGCAGTAATTAAAATGATATAAATTTGACTCTTTCAGATTGCGAATCATGTCCGTACTGTAAAAATTATGCTGGCTGTTTTCTTCAACTTTCCACCTTTTTCCACTGCTTCACTGCCTCTTCCATGAGAACTCGACATTGAAGAGTGTCAACCTTACGACCATTTATTGTCATGTGGAGGAGGACATGCTTAATGTACCACGAGCAGCTGCTAATAATAAGGATGCAGTGCATGAAACTTTCAGAGCCAAACAAATATAATTAGAATTCAGAAGCCCTACGTGTCGAACTTGAGGGAGCAACATCTGT
>LD348474.1:72350-92216 GCA_001465055.1 Ptychodera flava | reverse complement strand
ATAAGTGCTCAGTGGCAGATGAAGTTGCGATTTCATCAATGTAACCAAGGAAACGTTGTGTTTTCTTTTGATCGAAAATCGGCCATCACCTTTGGAAATCGCGCCGTTGTTTTCGGTCATAGGTCAGTTGTTCTTGGTGAGAAAATATCATTACGAGTCCGCGATGAGGACATTAGCGTGTGCTACCCTTCGTCCAGAATAACATCAGTAGGATTTACAAGTAAATGCCCGGATGATATTCCCACTTCATATTTAGAAGAGCTCGTGACGGGGCCGAGTCATATACAAACATTACAGGATTTTTGGCTTAAATGCATTTATGGTAATATCGATATCATCCGTTTCTGGGTGCAGAAAGAAGGACATATGCTCATTGCATTGGATAGCGATGATGCTACCGTACAGCGCACTGACATAGATACAAGTAAACCATTGTGGTTTGTGATTGTGTGCAGTAAAAACACACGAACAGAGATATTGTAGGTATTTAATAAAAGCCGTATCTGTAACGGGGCATAAAAGGATTATGTAAACTTAAAACTTGTATTGATGGTTCATATACAACACTATTTATTCTTTCAAATATCAAATCTCACGATGGTCGACGTACCAAATATTGAAAGGTTCAAGTATTCAAGTTTAATTGATGGCAAGGACTCATCCGTAAACTAGATACTTTTTTGTAAGTTTTTGTTGTAGACTGACCTGCAATAATGTGAGCAGAAATGCAACTTCTTTACACGGAATATTCTTCATCTGTTTGATTTTTAAGTTGAGTAATTTTGGCGTGTTTGGTATATGTCATATATTAAAAAGTTTTTCTACAAAGTCGACTGCTGTTCACATGTCTTGTTGGAAAGCTATATCAAAAAAGTAGGTGAACAAAATTGAGAATATATCGAATTAACATGTCCTGTTTATTCGAGTCTTTCATTGAATGTACTATGCTGTATGAACGTGTGTAGAAAATTGGCTGTGTTCTATAGATATCTCGGAATAAATTACCAATAAATTCCTTACATATTCACCTCTTTGATCCTGAGATATGATATGTTTTTACACAAATTAACCAGCAGCTATCTTTGACTCCTAAAATAGGTGTAAATATGGTGTCAAAACATTCCTTCCAGACAACCGCATAAATATTGTGTATTCATGCGTGGAAAAAGAGGTAAAATGTGTAAACAAGAATGCCGTTCTGTTGTTTTAAGGTGACACGGAAGCAGAGCAAGCGATTGATACGTTTGGCCAATATTTTCAACATTTTTATTTAACAAGATGAGATATAGTCAGTTACCACAAATTTGCATATATTCTTGTATGGAATATACGGTATTGACATTGTTTAAATATTTTAAAAATCGACCCCATAATCATTAAAGTCTAGCTGTCAAGGGTTTATTGCGATGATATATGTTTTCAATTCGAATATGCGAATGTAATTCTGTCTATCGGCCTAGCATACGATTGCAGCGTATACAGCCAAAAATTCATATACCAAAGGACACATATGAAGTAAAGTGTAGGCTGGTCGTTCCCATAGAATAAAATCAGAGGTTAAATGGTTATCGTGTACAATAAGAAATTATGACACTTTTGCAGGTGTTGTTTGCTGACATACTTCAGTGTGTCAACTGTCAGGCAATATGTATCGAACTTATCAACACGGTTCAGTCAATATTGCACTAGGCTATTTGCCTAACCCTAGTGTGACCTAATGTCTTTATTTGCTTTAGAATTTTTAATGTCATATTAAATCCCTCTGTTGTCGACTATTTGCTATAATTATAACTTTTGTATAATTTTAAAATTACAAACCCTCTTCAAATAAACTGTTGTTTTATTTACCTCTTATTTTTAATTATCTTTATTTGTGGTAGGATGGGAAAATTGTACCTATTAAATTATTTTATACTAAGCAAGAAAATAATTTATGATACAATGTCACAACGATGTGAGATAACTTATCGATGGAAAAACACGAGCACGTGCAGCATCAGCTGAATGGTTATTTTTATTAGGAACGAACAGATCTCATCAAGCCAGAGCAAATAACCTATTGGAGATGTTTCTGAGCAAGATATGGTCACTGCATAATTTTATACTGATGTATTTAAAACTCGCATCCGTAATTTTTCTATAAAAACATTGATGAAGGATGGGAATGGAATGTGTAAGTGTTTTGTTTCCGTACATCTTCAAACATGTGAGTTTTTGAAGCGACCGACGAGATGTTTGGTCACAACAGCAATTACGTCGAACGATGTAATATCAGAACGCCGCATATAGACTGAGATAAGAGGAAAAGTTACAAAAACAATTTAACTGAAATCTCATAACTTTATTATTAGTGTACGCCAAAGAATGACTATCTTGTATTACAATAGTTATTAAACGTCATTTATTATCGAAGCAACTGTTTGTATCACCCTTTATCAATGGATATAATGTGACGACGTTAATATTCTACAAATGAGATAACGACAAGCCGGCTATGATTGATCTACTCAAATCGAGATGTCTAATCTTTACATAGCGATAGTATACCTATTGAAATAAGAGACAGCTTACATCTTGAGAAATAAAAAATACATTTCAATGGTATAGCATACGTCAAGCAATTATCTACATATATCTCATCCCTTAAGGTAGAACTCACCTCGGGGACAGATATTCAGACTCTCAAACTTTTATAATTCTTTTCTGATATACCTCTTGTGGGGGTTCATTTTAAAGCTCTTCGCGTGAGAAAACTTTTCATTGGTTAAGTTTTTCGAAATTTGAAAATTTTATTTTTCTCCATAGAGTTCACACTGGGATGGCGGACATTTTTGAATGTCAAATATCGGTAAATCTTTGGGTATTTGTTTTATTTTTTATTTTATTTTTAATTTGAAGAGAATGGTTGAATGATATCTTGACGAAAGTGAGAGCAAAAGTTCAAGTCTTTCACTTTCGAGGCGGAACTACCTTAAATAGTGTAACACACTACAAGTTGTCATGACTTTCCTTTGACAAAAGGTGTGATGTGACGTCCATTTTAATAAAAAAAATGCTAGTCCTTGAACTGCATAGAAAGATGTAGACGAGTCAGATTATCAACTGTTGTTTTCGGACTTTTGATCCCGTTTGCTACGGCAACACGAGTTCTGGGCTCTCCGTTTTTTGTCATTTTCTGCACGTTTGCGTTGAAAATTTGGCTGCTCGATTCGTCTCTTGAAAGTTTGTTCGAACGCCTCATCCCGCTGATTTTGTTTGTACACATCGGCGGAGACTTTTCACGATAGTTTTTAAGTGCCCACTCTTGAAAATGGCCGATAATGACGTGCGCACTGAATGGACTTCGGTTGGCCATCATCGTTAGCCTGAACGTCGTGAGTTCACGTTTTTCATCTTCGAACGCTCTTTTATTGAATTTTGGGAATCAAGAAAAAATCTTTTGACTTCTGAAGAATTATATAATTGCTTGATTCAAGAAATTCAATGATTTCTGTAAAAAGTGCAAAAAGTTCGTGCCTTGTGGCGCATTCATGTCAGAGACAGACAATCTCAACTTCATTTGCTTAACAATGGTATCACCTTGCGAGGAAGATCTGCCGACATTCTTGAACATAACCCCTTTTCATTTGCAAACCAGAATGCGTGCTCTTGGAGCAACCCGAATTCGAGTGAAGAATCTGTTGACGATATTGCCCTTCGCGACGAATTCGCAGAACAAGGCTGTAACATTATGTCTGGCATTTCTCGATAAAGAATCAGATACAATGGCAAGTTAACAAACTGTGACCGAGTGGTTTTTGCAAGAGTTGCAAGCCGGTGAGTCTCTTCCTCGAACTGGAATGAGCGTCTGTTGTTTTCAAATTCGCGTCTTCCATCCTGGGTAGAACGTCTCCGCCAGGAGACCTGCCTACCCAGAAGATCCACGCTCTCCCTATTCAACACCGCATCAACAACCTTCGATGGTCAAGCGTAAATCTAATCATTGACAAGAAACCAGCGATGTCGATAATATTACCTCTCATGATTCTGCTCTGCGACACAGCAAAAGCTCAGATTCATCGTCATCTCAATCTTACCGTCGACGTAGCAATAGACAACAGAGACAATCTCAGGAATTTCACAACACAGAAGTAAGTCCTACTACTGAAAGTTTACAGGTTATCGATGACGCACGCCATTGCTCCGAATGAAAATGATTTAGCAGATACTTCAAATGCAGATTTTATGGATGGCAAGGGCTCTTTATCAGATTCTTCCTGCAGTTCAGAAACTGCATGTCCAACTTCAGCAACTTCAATCTCTCCACCAGAAGTTAACGAATTTAACAATGAGAGTGACTCTAGTTTTTCACGTCAAGGACGGCAGTCTAACACTGGTTTGTCAGGTAATAAGATTCCACACAAAATTTCAAGTTTCTTTAAATCAAGTCAGAGATCTAAAGTAAAGGTTAAACAAAAAGAAGCAAACATCGCACTAAGGAAGGAACGTATCTGGACTCGTTCGAAAACAAAGAAGTAAAATATGAATTTTGAGAATAAATAGATGAAGCTAAAGCTGTCTATTGCTGTGATTAACACAGCGAGGTATTTAATGTGTCATTATGGATTGCTTGAATATAATCTCCATTAATGTCAACGGTTTGCGTGATAAATTCTAACGTAGAAAATGCTTTCATTGGATAAAACGTCAAAAAGTAGACTTATGTCTACTACAAGAAACACACATTACATCAGCACAAAATTCTGCGGAACAAAGAAAAAGAAAGCGCAATCAGCTTGAAAATGATCCGAAGATTCTCGAGAATAAGTTAGATGAAATTCTTGATTCTAAATTTCTTGATCTATATAACATACTGAAACAAGAAATAATGAACAGCTTGCGTTCTCAATGGCATTAAATATGGATTCATCAAACTATTGGGCTTACGAACGAGAGGAAGTTTGCAGAGTTTAATTATAAAATTATGTACAATATTCTTCCGAATGGCCTAAATCTTTTACTGTAGAAAATTGAAACCGGTGGGAAATGTAAAATTTGCAATGCGACTGATTCATACAAACACATGTTTCTTGATTGCAAAAGGCTTGCTCTATTCTGGCAGCAGGTTAATTGTTTGCTGTTAAAACTTGATATTTAAATATCTGTAGATTTCTACATCATTGTATTAGGTTATAAACCTGCTCATGAATCTTTGTTGATTAGAGTTGTCAACTTAGTCATCACGCTTGCAAAGTATTGTATCTTTTCTTCATGAATCGTGGGGGCATTTTAGAAAAGACAACGAGTGCCAAAAATCGGTGCTATCGTACGATTTGTTTCAAAACTACCTGCATTTTAGTTATATGGTTCAGAAATTGAGTTACCATCGAAAGATTTTTTGTCTTTTGGAAAAGAATACTTGTGAAATTTCAGATAAGATTGTACAGGAAAATAGATACAACATTATCAATGACTGTAAATATGAGTCCATTTTTTCTTCTTGAACAATTAATAATATATTACGGAGAAATAAAGTCTGTGTAGTATATACCAACGAAAATTAATTAAAACTATCACACTATCTCTCTTAATAAAATGGGGTTGTTTTCGAATGAAAAATAAAAGCTGTTGGTAATGGATGTGTCAATCAAACAGAAACAGGAAAACTAATTTGCATTTACGTCATCGAATATGAATTGCTATCAGACTGACTTAGGGACAAAGTACACACTATCAAATTACAGATGAACACGTTAAATTCACAATGGCGACTGCTGAGCATAAGGTGGGACTTTTGACACAGATCAACGAAAATTTCCTAGTTTGTGCAGTTTGCTCGGAAAGATACGATAATGCTAAGAGTCTACCGTGTCTGCACAGCTTCTGTGAGTCGTGTCTGAGCAGTCTGGTGAAGAAAATTGGCAGCCTGATTTGCCCGCTGTGTCGGTGTGCCTGCGAGGTTCCCTCGGAGGGTGTTTCCGGGCTACCGAACAACTTTTATGTGAATGAATTGGTTGAGATCTTCAAACTACGAGAGGAAGGGGGTCAGCAAGTGACGAAATGTGGCGGTTGTGAAAAGGTTGGCGTTGAAGTGAGATGCAATGAGTGTGATATATTTCTGTGCTCCGCCTGTGTACGTCCTCATAGAAGGCTTTCTGCCACCAGGTCTCATAATCTCACACCATTCGTCGAATACCACGCATCAAAGTCCAACAATTCTTCACCCACGGTGCCCCCAGGGCACGAAAACTGCCCCAATCACAACAATCAGCCATTGAGTTACTACTGCGACAAGTGTGATGAGGCCATATGCCTCGAGTGCACCGTGGTCGACCACAGAGCAACCGAACACAAGTTCCGATACCTTAAAGACGCGGCCGCGACCTTCATTAAAGATTTGGAGCGGCTAGTCGGGAGGATCGAATTGAAGGTAAATGAAGCAAGAGAGAGCTTGGAGCGTATTAACGGGAGCGTAGAGGCCCTCAATGTTAGGTATGATCAAGAAAAGAGAATCCTTAACACCCATATTGGAGAAATAGTAAAACAATTGAAAGACATAGGAACACTATTTGAAGGTCACATTACATCAGCATATGAATCACGTAAGAAAGACTTAGATAAAAGCGTTAAAGAACTTGAATTCGTAAAATCAAACTTGGAGGGCGTACGTGACTACATCACAAAATTATCGAACTCCAGTGGCGTTACACAGTTAATGAGTGCTAAGAAAGCGATAACACTGCAGAGTGAGGCACTTTTGCGGACAGAAACGATTGTAAATCCCAAAGACGTCGATTTTGTGGAGTTTGTAGCATCTGGAGACTTTGCTAACCTAGATAGCTCCAAAGTAGGACGCCTCTTCGGAACGGTTGATGGACAGAACGCCTTTGAAGTCGCAAATCCTGCGGGGAGAAGATTTTTCAAGCGCGGGTCATTACCAGTCGATTACCATGCACGTGTTCGCGGACATTTAAATGTAGAGAAAGTGAACGATGTGGACACTAGACGAAAGAGTCTGGCTAAAAGTCTGCAGAACGTATACCTGCGAAATGAAACCGAAGACATTTCGGCCGTGGTTAGTGATCTCACTCCTAGACGCAGAAACTCTTTCCAATTTCATGGTTGCCATGGTTCCAATGTAACATTGTCACCCGACCGCCAATCTGCACAGAGCAAAAACACTGGTAATAACATTGTTTTCAGTCACAGATCGGTCGGAGAAGGCGAGAAAATAGCGTTTAAATTCAAAGATAATAAGTCACTGTTCAGACGCTCGCGTGCGCAGATATTCTTCGGCTTCACAACAACTAATCCGGACTCAATCATTGCGTCAGAACTACCCGTGTGTGCCGTCCCCGAGTTACAGACCAAAGCTGGCTACTGGCTGGCGTGTTTGCCAAACGATCGCCGCAAAGTTGAGAATACTGTGGTGTTCTGGGTGAAGCGTACAGGAGAGATGAAGTATTCCATCAATGGTGTCGAAAAAGAAGTCTCCTGTGATGACGTCATCGTTGATTCCAAGGAACCAGTATGGGCCATCGTTGATTTCTACTCACGGATGGAAAGTATCAAGTTGTTATGAAGTGGCCCTAAATACTCTCTTAATAAAGATATAATTATTTTCACAATACTCTTGCTTATAAACAACAAAAATGATGTTCCTGCGATTTATTGGCAAAAAGTTTTGATATGTCGTGCACCATTCAATAGACATGAATGTTTTCTTGATAATGGGTCGTTCTCATCAAATTAGAACACCCTGACAATGTTCCTCCATAGATTTTGAATGTAATGAGTAATATAATTGTTGCGCTTCAAGCAGGAGATGCGTAACACCCTGGCGTTTTCCACATGTTCATAAATTGAAAGCCAAACCATTGTAAATAAATACTTGTGTCGTCGGGAGTAGGATCATCGGACGTTAAATGGAGAAACAAACACCAAGTATTTTGCCAACACATGTATTTTCTTGATAATCAATACACGATATAACATGGCCACTCCGTGGGCACTACACATGGTGCACTGTGAAAATATTTAGTTATTTTGCATATTTCGCTTTCAAAATAACTGCTACTCAAAAATAAGCAGGCATGTTACCATGAATGTTTTCACTTCTTGCCGCCTTACGCTCATATTTTAGACTTAGACTTATGTAATGCAAGAGCTGTGATTGACTGAAGTTTTGAATCTTTTTGCCGGTGCTAAAGTGCCGTCTTCAAGAAGAGACAAGTAGAAAATTGTCTATATGTTTAACGTAACATACTGGCTTATATTTAAATGTGTTGCCCAATGTTCCCAGTCCTTTGCAGTTTGTTCTTATTGTGTACAGTATCCCATGATTCTCCTTTTTTAAAGTAATGTAACGATATCAATACATCAATTTGGTTATAAATATACTGGACTGAGCATGTTTGAAGTAATTGGAACACTGACGAGTACATTAAATGTATATATTGTATGCAAGTATAATATATGTATATACCTCTGCAGTGAAAGAGAGCTATAGTACGACGAATGTCAAGTCAGCTTGCCTTCATCAAAGGCGATTCATTAAAGGTCCTTTAAGGTGACCAGAGAGCTACACAAAACATGATCTGCTTGTTTGCTTGGGTCACAGTTTTGACTCCATATCAGACGCTTTTATTTACACATGTCACTGCGACAGAGGTGTGCGATAATGAGGGCATCGTATTAATTTGGTGGGCGTACAATTTTCGTTTTGTTGGATTCTACAAAAAGCGGGCGGAGGCACCTTAATGGAAGAGCCTGTGACTGGTCAAGGAGCTTGACTGTTTTGTTTGATTCGGAATACGATTGTAGTGCTAAGTATGTTCTTTGTATCGCAGAATAAAGATCGCCTCTGCTGCAATATTGCGGATTTTGATGAGCGGTTCAGATCGCTCATGTCTTCCCTAGATGACTAGATATCGTAGATTGTTTATTCGAATGCGATCAAGAATTACTATATTTATCTACGGCTAGCACCTAACTTCTGATGTTCGACTTTCCAGTATTTCGCACTCATAGCAACTATACACCAAAAAGTGTTCTCTGTATACTAGTAGATGCAAATCTCTGGCGCCATTCATGCAGTTGCTACGGTGACGATTGATGATTCTGTAAACTTTCAAGTAACATAAAGAAGAGCAGTTAAGACAGTTTTAAAATGTGGTAATTCAACGGTGTCAGACAACTTCTCACGGTGTCTTGATTCAATGCCTTTTCCCAGATCTTCCTTCTATGTGACACACTGCAAAGGTAACATGTGTCGTGATATATTTAGCTTTTCAAGAAAAGTAACTGTTATAGATACACTGTATCACAAAGATAAAGTACATTTCCAATATTTATAGAGACGATTGGACCAGAAAATGTGGTATATTTTACCCACGATACAAATGCCGCATCCCTTGAAACTAGTTGAATCCTATACATAATTAATAGTTCCCGAATACCACCTTTTGTTACTAAGGCAAATAAAATTGTATTTCTTTAACCCGACTTGATGTATTTAAAACGCCCCGACCCCATTTTGTTTTCCGCACCTTTGAAAGCAAAAAATGATTTTGACAGATACTGATGTTAAACTGACTGGTCAAAAATAAAATAAAGCAACCGTTACCGGCGGCCCTACCCAATTTTCTGGAGGCATGTCAATGGAAACACGTTTTTTATCGTAAGATACGACAGTTATCCTTACTTAAGTCCCTGTTACATTTCAACGGTTACTACTATTATGCAGCTGTCAACAACATCTGTTCATAGAATTAATGGCGCATGGCAGTACCCTCCTTGTGAAATTTAACAATATTCAGATTATGTGTTATCTGACCTGTACCTATTTGGCTGAAAAATGAGCGTGATAACTTTTGGGATAATCATCCGTTGAATTTGAAATTGTGACGACGGGGTGTGCTGAGCAACTGTGTTAATGAAGTGAAAAACGTTATCCCACACAGAGGGTCCAAATTTACATTAAACAAAACGAGAGGACGGTAAAATATACAAAATTAACCATTGTGATTGGCATCGTGAACGCGCACGTTTACTACCACCAAGATTCCATCGATAAGACTCTTTACAAAATTAAACAAGATTCTAATTCTAAATAAACACTCTACTTTGCTCCGGTCGAGAACGAGGTCCCACGTCAGCACAACAAAAAGAAATGGATGAAGCTCGCAAAGAATCAGCTTTTCTTGCGAAGATAGGCGAAAACTTTCTAGTTTGTGGCATCTGCTCGGAGAGGTACGTAAATGCTAAGAATTTGCCGTGTCTACACTTCTTCTGCGAGTCATGCCTTGGCCATCTAGTCGAGAAAACCGGGCGACTCGATTGTCCGATATGCCGTCGTACTTGCGCAGTTCCAGATGGAGGGGTGGAGAAGCTGCCAAACAACTTTTTCGTCAATCAGTTAGTGGAAGAATTCCAATTGCGGGAAGATAATATGGAATCGACTTTATGCGGTGGGTGCGGGTTAGAGCATTGTACTGTAAGGTGTGTTCAGTGTGAAATTTTTTTGTGCTCGTCCTGTGAAATTCCACACAGAAGGTTGTCGGCAACCAAGTCCCATTGCTTATTAAAATCGGATGAGTACATGGCTCCAAAGTCCAGTAGCCCCGGTGTTGTGTCACTGCCTATGAAGTGTTCAAAGCACAAAGTTCACCCGTTGCTTTATTACTGTGATTCATGCGACGAGGCGATATGTTTCGAGTGTACGGTCATCGACCACAGAGCACCGAAGCACCATCACCGGTACTTGAAAGACGCCGCCACAGAATATGTCGCCCAACTGAAAAAGCTGCTGGCCGAGATGGCCGAGAAAGAGGGCGAAGCGAAAGAGAGTTTAGACAACGCTACGGAAAGGCAGGAGCATCTGGATAGAAAGTATGAATTCGAGGAGATAAAGTTGAATTGCCATGTCGACGGAATCGTTCAACAGGTACGAGAAATCGGAACACGATTATCAGAGGAGCTAAAATCTGAGTATATGTCGAGGAAGACAGATTTGCAGGGACACGTGAAGGAACTTCAGCGTACAGTTAACAACTTTACGAGTACACGCGACTACATCAAGAATCTTGCGGACTTTGGTGACGCTGAGCAGCTGATGACCGCTAAGAAAGGAATAACGCTACGGTCGCTACAACTGATGAAGACACTAACAAAAACGAAAGCAAATAAGCGAGATTTATTCGAATTCATACCGGCAAATGATCTGATTGACTTAGACGTCTCAAAAATCGGTGGAATTGCAGGATTAGCCAACCAATCAGTTTTAGCTGAAGTGCCTAAGCAGATAGGTAACAGAACAAAGTCATTACCCGCTGTCTATCGGGTACATGCATTCCATATGAAGAGTCTTGGATCAGATAGCGAATCAGATGACAGACCTGACGACGACGGCGACGGCGACGGCGACGACGTCGACGACGACGACGACGACGATGATGATGATAATGATGATGGTGATGATGGTACCTCTCCATCAAAAGAGAAGGGGGCCATTGCCATCGAACCTCTAGAGTTTCACAGACTTCACGGAACCAATGTAACATTATCATTGGAGAGGACATCTGCTCACAGCAGTTTCCTTGGAAACAATATTGTTTTCGGCAACAGACCGGTTGACTGTGGCGAGAAAGTGAAGGTAAAATTCAGTCAAAAAATATCGTTTCTGAGGCGATCCCACGCCGACATAACATTCGGATTCACCTCAAACGATCCAAACTCTCTGTTTTTGTCCAATCTGCCACCACGCGCCATCCCTCTCCTGAAAGAAAACGACGGCTATTGGCTGCAGTGTCTCCCAAGCGCCAATAGAAAGACGTGTAATATCCTAGTGTTCTGGGTGACGCAACAGGGAGAGTTGAGGTATTCGATCAACGACGTCGACAAAGGAGTCGCAATTACAAACATACCAACTTTAGAACCATTGTGGGGTGTTATCGACTTTTACTCAGAAATCAAAAGTATCGAGTTAGTGTAGTGAACATCAATCTCAGAGACACAAAACATTTATTTCAGCAGTGCACTAATCTGTTTGGCAACTGGACATATCTATTTTGAAAAAAAAAATAGGTTAAAATTCTATTCGCATTTCAGGCGAAGCAATCTTTAAGCGGTTGAAATGAATAGCTTAGGTATTACTCGCCTCGAAATTAAAGACCTTAAACTTTTATTGAAGCATTTTGTGAGAAAACTTTAAGCCATTTCATTTCTGCGTAAAAATATATAAAAATCAAGTATCACAATGCAAACTTTGGCACTAGAGAAAGAAATGATCAAGTATTTCACGCAGCTTAAAATTAAAGTCGTCCTTGTATTAACTCAATGGAGAGTTCTTGAAATTTTGGATTTTAAAACAAAACAAGTAGGTGAATATTTTTTTGGCTTCAAAGCAAAGTTTGAGAGTCCAACCTGACCCGGGGCGCATTCTACCTGAATGTATACATTCATTCCAGCGTTCCATTAGTTGTAACTTGATAGTGTATTTTCCACCACTTTTATCCTACTCTACATATCTAAATACGTTATGTAAAACTTTTCAGCAAGCTTCTATGTGTGTGATACAAAATTTTATTGTCGGAAACTTCAGTTTGTACTAGATTTTAGACGTCAATCATACCGTTGCATATTGTGCAAAACACATTATGTTAGCAAGATGAATACTTGGATTTTAATATATCTCACTTAAAAGAAGAACAAATGTGTTTCTCTACAAAAAACGACAAAAGGGAATTATTATAAATTTCAGCTAGTAATATATATGGCTTACAGAGTTATCATACTTTAGAAAATGTCTATTTTGAACTTCTAAGTCGGTGAATATTTTGTTAATAATTTATTTGTGTATGTATACCATTGGTTTATTTTGGGTGTGCATTTTAAGGTTTGTGTTGTCAGAGACTATTCTTTGGCGTATCTGAAAAAAGAAAAATCCTTTTGACACAATTGGAACTAATTTTGGATAATTGTATATTCATTTTTGAAATTTCTCAAAAAAGTTAGATGCCCTATAGCTGAATGTTGGAATATTGTAAATTAGTCATAAAAACAAGTGAACAACTAAAAAAGAAAAGCAGATGAGCTTACATTTGCAGATTAAACGGACATTACTTCACCATCCAATTAGCTCAAATTAGTTCAAATCGTGTTTCTGATTCATTTCAGCGTGCTCTCAATAAAAAAATTATTCAAGCATTTGCTTATTTACTCAGTATTTTGTTTCCAACAGTTCTTCTTACTTTTGTCCTGCTTCTAGAAGTCAACGAGATTAGGTGCATTTTCTTTATGATAAGTAAAACAATACTGGGTTGAATCGATGATATTGTTTGGTTCCAGATCACAAAGATGAATAGACACCGCACGATAACATCTACTTAGAGACATCTACAGACACGTACATTACATTACATTACATTACATTACATTACATTACATTACATTACATTACATTACATCATATAAATGTATATAAAATACATACATACATACATACATACATACATACGTACGTACGTACGTACGTACGTACGTACGTACGTACGTACGTACGTACATACATACATACATACATACATACATACATACATACATACATACATACATACATACATACATACATACACAGCCTTGCAACCTACTCAAATGTGCAGTATTTTTACAGCAAACAACAACTATTGAAACTCATGCAAGTGCTTGCCTCAAGTAAAATGCATTACGACATTAAAGTAGCATGTTTACTTAAAGATATTTCTTGCCTTGTCAGTTTCCCCATACACAAAGCAAAAATCAATTAAAACAGTGAAAGTACCACAGAATAGGTCTTATGGTCATTCACATATGGAAATATCTTAACTAACTCAAAATTGAACTTCATAAATGCCTTTCTCCGAAATGAATAAGTATAGGATAAAGCCCGAGTACGAGGGTTTTATCCGACTTAAAAACTATCGCCCCTAACTGATATATTTTCGTTTTCAATGTGTTTACGTCAACCGTCCCCTTTGTCAATGTAACATGTTTAGGATATGAATTAAAACTTTTATTTGTGAAATAGCCTTCCAATGTAATGGAACATCCAATAAATGCCCTAGGGCACATTATATAAATGCCCTAGCGCACAGCAGATTTTGTGTTGCAGCTGGTTTCCGCTGTGTTACCAAATTTGAATATTAAAACGTACCAGATGTCTACAGAATATGACATGTTCACATTTTTGATTGGACAGTACTTTACTACGGCGCTGTCATTCGTTTCTGGAATTTGGTGACCAAGGCTTTACGAGTAAATAAAACACCCTGAATTGAGCACTCTGATTGGTCAATGAACAGTATATAGTTTTTAACAATATATTAACCCCTTGTTATTAGCTGGTGTATTTTCACACGTGAGCTAATGTTGTGCCGAAGCCTATCGGTCTATCTGTGTCTATGTGTGTGTCTGTTTGTCTATCGATATGAAATCTCAAGAACGGCTTATCATCATCAGATAGAAATAAAAACTGGTACATAGATACCGTTTCAGAATGGCAAAAAATGATTAACTTTTCAGTAGTTGTGACTTTATTGATTAATACTAACTTGCACAATAATTTTCGGATAAGATTAATGTCTTAATGGCCTTTCAGACTGGAATGACATTATGGAAGGATAAAATTAGCTGTGTTGATTATATGTGCAGTAGTGAACTTGAAGACATTTTATTATTTTTATGTTAGAAAATCGCTCATTTGCTTATTGAATTACCTTTACCAAACAGTGAGATAAGTTGAATGACTTGGCCAAAGTTTAGGAAACTTGCATACTGAGTATGTATATCGATGAGACACAATCTTGTCTCAGTGGAACAAATTTTACATCTTCAAGTCGGCTGATTTGTAATTTGCATATTTAATGAGTATTCACAATTGGGAGACATATGAAACCCGAAGGAGTCGACCAAAGGTAATTAATCTTGCCTCATAAAGTAATAATTCAATAACAAAGCATAAGGGACATGAAAACAGAGAAAGAAAATTAACATTTTCATTAGGGGTGATTACTTATTGGTGTATTTAACATTGCTTCAGAAATTGAAGCTAAATATGATAAATATTGCTCATGAGGTTGATTATAAAAATTTTAATTAGGTTGCGAGTTCATATCGTTAATGCCAGAGAAAAGCGTCAATTTACAGACAATTGCAATATACCGCACCGAAACAAGAATTATTTTCAGTTCATATCTTTTTTTGTTGATGGCTGTGTCAATCAAACAGAGCCAGGCATTCAAATCCGAATCCACATCAGAAATTATGCGTCATCTAATACGTGAGGTCAAGGTACACATGATCGAGGTTCACCGCATAAACTGATTACATTCGTCATGGCGACTGTGGGCAAAGAGCTGGGATTTTTGGCAAAAATCAACGAAGATTTCCTTATTTGCGCCATTTGCTCGGAAAGGTACGAGAATGCCAAGTGTCTGCCGTGTCTGCACAGCTTCTGTGAGTCGTGTCTGAGCAGTCTGGTGAAGAAAACTGGCAGCCTGATTTGCCCGCTGTGTCGGTGTGCCTGCGAGGTTCCCTCGGAGGGTGCGTCCGGGCTACCGAACAACTTTTATGTGAATGATTTGGTTGGGATTTTCAAACACCAAGCCGAAGGTTGTCAGGAGGAGACGAAGTGTGGCGGTTGTGAAAAGGCTGGCGTTGAAGTGAGATGCAATGAGTGCGATTTATTTTTGTGCTCTACCTGTGTTCGTCCTCACAGAAGCTTCCTGGCATCTCAATCTCATCAGCTGATACCATTTGAAGAATACCAGGCTTCCAAGTCCGAAAAACCTTCACCGTCGGTACAGCCAGACACCATGTCCTGCACCAAGCACAACAATCGACCATTGCATTACTACTGTGACAAGTGTGACGAGGCCATATGCCTCGAGTGCACCGTGATCTACCATAGAGCAACCGAGCACCATTTCCAGTACCTTAAAGACGCATCCGCAGCCTTTCTCGAAGATCTGGATGGGCTGGTCAAGAGAATCGAAGAGAAAGAAAACGAAACAAAAGCTAGTATAGAGCGTTTCTACGGGAGAATAAAGTCTCTAAATGTCAGGTATGAGCAAGAAAGGGGAATCTTAAACACTCATGTTAAACACATAGTGAAACAGGTGCAAGACATAGGAACACATTTTGAGGATCAAATTACATCAACTTATGAACTATCAAAGAAAGCGTTGGAGGAAACTGTTCAAGAACTTGAAGTTATCGATGAACACTTGGTAACCGTACGTGACTACATCACAACTTTATCAGGCACTGCTGGCGCTGCACAATTAATGGCCACAAAGAAGGCAATAACACTTCAGAGTCAGGAACTTCTGCGAACAGAAACTATTTTAAACCCAAAAGACGTCGATTTCGTGGAATTTCTGCCATCTGAAGATTTTACTAGGGTAGAGCCTTCCAAACTTGGGCGCCTCTTGGGAGCGGTTCATGGCGCAAACGCCACGGCTGTTGCAAAGCCTGTCGGAAGAAGACTCTTTGTGCGTGGATCGCAATACCGGGGATCATTGCCCGTTGATTACCGTGCACTTGTTGTGCAAGCAAACTTTAAGAAAGAGGAAGATAACGACGGGGACAATGAACGTATCGGCCAATGTAAAAATATGCAGGACGGACGACTCTGGGACAAGTCGGTCGTTTCTAGCGACAGAAGACCTTTGCAATTTCATGGTTGCCATGGTTCCAATGTAACGTTGTCATCCGACCGCCAATCTGCACACAGCAAAAACACTGGTAATAACATTGTTTTCAGTCAAAGATCGGTCGGAGAAGGCGAGAAAATAGCGTTTAAATTCAAAGATAATAAGTCACTGTTCAAGCGCTCGCGTGCGGAGATATTCTTCGGCTTCACCATAACTAATCCGGACTCAATCATTGCGTCCGAACTACCCGTGTGCGCCGTTCCTGGGTTACTGAACAGAGCAGGCTATTGGCTGACGTGTTTGCCAAACGATTGCCGCAAAATTGAGATTACCGTGGTGTTCTGGGTGAACCGTAGAGGAGAGATGAAGTATACCATCAATGACGTCGAAAAAGAAGTCCCCCGTAATGAGGTCTGCGTTGATTCAAATGAACCACTGTGGGCTGTCATCGATTTCAACTCACGGACTGAAAGTGTCACTTTGTTATAATACAGTGACCTCAAACACACACTTAGAAGAGAAAATGACATCACAGTTCTCTCACTTAGGCCCAAAGACAAAAAAAATATTTTGTTTCTCACCATCGCGAGCATCAATCTTGGCTTGCCGCGTTAGCCTTTTTAGCATAATAGGATGGACATAAATACTATCCATTGATACTGACACGTTATCATCAGATTTGCATACCTAGATAATGTTCCTGCATAAAAGTTGCATACTATAAATGAATATGCATGAGTCATTGGTTTAAAAATACTAACTAAATATTGCTGTCAACAAACACAGGTTTGTTACATATTATATGGCGACTGTGTGGGTACTACAAACATTGCGATGTTTAGTATTTAGCTGTATTGTAATACTCTTGAAAACATCTTAAGCCCGACAAATAGCATGCCATGTTTCCAAGTATTTCTGTTGCCTTCCTTTCTTGCATGGAATTAGACTGGTTTTATTTGGTATTAGGAAATATATTTAGCAGCATTTTGTAAAAAGCTTACATATTTTCTCCGAAATTAATGTTACAAAATCCCATATATAACATCTCGATCGGTGTAATTTAGACGAATTATTCGTAAAATTTGACATCTTTTTGACACGCCATGCAAACCTTACATCGTTGGAGTTGGAAAAGTTTACGTGCGAAGTATCTGTTATTGTATGTTCTTATCTTGGAACCTGAACAATTTCATTGATTTTTTTTATGATGTAGTGGTGCAGTCAAATAATGGTTTCCAAGACATCACACACCCCTCGTGCACTTTGATTACTGTGTTAGGTTTTATCTATCTTTTTGCCAGTGTGAAAATCCTGTCAGAATAAAAATGCACAGAAATGTTTAATAAATATGCAGTCTGGTTTTTTTCGCACGTGCTTCTCAAAGTCTACATTGACTAATTATTTAAACATTTGTGTACAGTATCCTATCCTTGTTTGTTCAGTGGTGTAATGATCTTATTATAAAACTGCGCAGTAATAAGTCTGCAGCTGGATGGTCTTCGGATTTTTCACGCGAGTGCATATGTAAATTGTATGCAAATGTTTCCATTTGCAATGCAGGAGAACTTTGATATCAATAGAATCTAACATAAACTGATCAAGAACGTGTCTGTTTGCGTTCATCAAAGGTCCTTGAACCTGACCTGAAAATTACAATAAAATATATTTTTTTGTTTTAACAGGGTCAAATTTTGGACTATATATCAGTCTCTTTTATTTACACATATCACTCCGACAGAGGTATGCGATAATGCAGACATTGTATAATTCGGCAGGGGTACAATTGTCGTATTGTTGCTGTGGGATTCTATGCAGGTGGACATAGGCTATGTCCTGATAAGTACTGGCGATGGGGAAATGTTGACCTTTGATTCGAAATACGATTGGAACGATCCGTATCTTTTAGTAACGCAAAATGCATCATGATGTCACCTTTGCTGCAATTTTACAATGACTTGGATTCGCATCATCGACTTTTTGTATCTAATGTTAACTGAAAAGGTGACTGGTAAATTTATTCCCACATATGGATAAGACTGTTCGAAGTGTTTTTGAAAAATATTTCTTACCGAGGAGAAATTAAGTATTGCCTGACAATACAAGCTACACTAAGCTTTGTGGTGCACTGGTTAATATGATAATGAATGTTTCAATCTGTGATACTCTTTAAATAAACTGCCAAGCATACCCTCATCATGACCCACTGTAAATGTTGACATTGTCAGGATTCTGTTTCCAGGCAGCTGGCAATGCAGAGATTAAAGCATGCCACGTAAGTAAATGCTGGTTTGTTTCAAGCTTCTGAACTGATTGGGATTCATTAATACCCCGTTAATGTTTAGGAGAACATTTTCTAACCTCTTTGCTAGGCATTTTAGTGCCTATTTTATAATCTGAGTTTAATAGGAAGATTGGCCCCCATTTATCAGAAATGTTCTGTCTCAACCATTTTTCTCAAGAAGAACAATTACCCCTTTGTTTCTGAGAGATTGAAGCTGTATTGTGTGAATTCAGGATATGATTGGAAAGAAATAGCCAAAATGCTTTATAGAAGTCAGGAGGGATCCCGTCGTTCCTGGGTGTTTTGTTACCAGGGAAACTCGAAAGATTTAACCATTGTGATTGCTTCCTCCGCAGTGACGGGACCCTCAAACAAATTTATCTGTTCATCAGTCAATTTTGGGATATCATCACTGCTCAGAAAACATGTCTGTTTACATCAAGCTCGCGATCATTAGAGTAAAGTCTGAAGGAGTACAAATATTAGTAGATGGAATAAATTTCAGACAGGATACATTTAGTTCTGGTACAATGGGAACAGTATTTTCTACGCAAGGAGTCTATCTGAGATTTATGTGCATTAAATTTGTCAAGCTTCGCATCACCAACTTACAATTTCCAAACATAATAGTGTCGGGAAGAGGATTCAAATGATAGGAATCGTTGCAGAATTCAAACTCGATTCTGATTCTGAATATACTTGACTGCCGTCGTAACGAGGTCGCACGACATCGTAACGAAATGGATAAAGCTCAACGAGAATCGGACTTTTTGGCGAAGATAGACGAAAACTTTCTAGTCTGTGGCATCTGTACGGAGAGGTACATAAATGCTAAAAGTTTGCCGTGTCTACACTTCTTCTGCGAGTCATGTCTTGGTAAACTGGTCGAGAAAACCGGGCGACTCGATTGTCCAA
>LD348474.1:33061-47411 GCA_001465055.1 Ptychodera flava | reverse complement strand
GCCTACTGTGCCTACTCCATAAGCATATTCATTTTGTAGTCATACCTCGGTCTGAAAAAGGCATTTATCATGCTACTTCCATGTCGGCATTAAAAGGAAGAGCCTCGCCAAAGTGATAGTCTGCGTGCGACGACTTAGAATCTGTGCGTTTCATTTTTCAGTCATTAAATTTGCAATACGATGACTGACACTGCAATCTACCGGTGTCATGAAAAGATATGGCTGGGACTACAGGGTTCTCCGATACAATGAAAACATCGAATTGATTATAGGTTTCTTGTTTGAGATGGTCTACAGAAACCGAAAAAAGGCTGTATCTTGGAATATCTTGGAAATAGCGTTGTTCTGGAGACGTCAACTGAACAGATACTCCAACCCGCCTTTGGGACAGATATACAGATTTTTTATATCGCTTTTCTGATCTATGTTGGAGCTCATTGTAAAGCTCTTGGAGTGAAAAAATTTTCGACGCCATACTGTTTCAAAAATTGTATTGTCCCCATATATTTAACACATTGGTAGCGGTCATTTTGATTTTAAAAATCGCTTAAAGATCCATTAGCTGTAACTTTGGTCAATTTTCAAATTTTGTTTGTTCTGAGTATCATCTGCAGTTTCTGGTTTGAATTCCTAAATCATGGGGAAATTCCTAATATTTAGCTCATAAATATACCCTACATAAGTATAATCTGCAATGTTATTGTTTAAAGTTTGTATCCAGGTCCGGACTAGAATACATTTATCAACAATAACAATGGTCATTTCACATAAACAGGCTGTGTTGGCAAGCAGGACATCGGACATTGGTCATGATGATCGGATTATAGTAAAATTCTGTAGTTGATACATTGAAACAGAGTAGTGAAAAATAGTCAAAAGTTACAGCTAATGTCCCTTTAATGTCAACTCGGGTAATGTGTTTTTCTAGTTCCAAACGTTGCATTGTTAATCCTGATTTCTATTTTCGATTCAATAAGAGAGAATATCCGAAGATTCATTGAGGAAAGTTTGAGCGACAATTGAAATCCTTTGCTTTCGAAATGCGTACAGCCTTAACACGGGAACAAGTTCACCAAATGAGATGTGTCAAGTACTCAGAGGCAAAGTTTCCTGACGTGATTAACTTCGACGGATGATTTTCTAGATGTGGCGTAAACTGACAATTATAACTAATATCACCCAAATTGACAAAACATAACCTGACACTTTTCATGTTCACTGTTTTGTCCATTGTGCCGTATTTGTAAGGTTTAAGAAAAATGTCAAATAAGGAACAGAACCTTTTTGGAAGATGTTGAAAAGGTGAAAGGGGTTTTGTTCACGTGGTTTTAATTTCCGAAACAGCTTTTCTTTATTCATTACTTTTACATCCCTGAAGCTTTTGGGCTTAGCCACAAGCGTACCGTTTTAAACGTGTAACCTGATACTTACAGAAACTGCATGATAGTATCCGTTCAAATCGTGATATGGAAAAATGAAAACGGGGCGTTCACTGTCATCTCTTGGCTGGATCCATGCAGCGCCGCAAGACATTGCAATAATAGTAATGGACTGTCGACGGATTTCACTGCTCGACGAAGTATAACTGGTAGCGACATCCATGCTCCATACTGCCGGAAAACGCGCAAAAAGCCGTATGAAACATGTCTCAAACGAAGTTGTGTTACTTGACTTGCGTTTAAGTAACATGATAAATGTGACAAACAGCCGAAATGCGATTGAATGCGAGGGAAAAACACAGTTATGCAGTCATCGGAACTGCACTCAAAGGTCACTTGGGACCCATACAACCAATGTAAACACTGTATCCGAGATACGATGTGATTGATGAAAGTTAAAAACATGTCTGTCATAATCAACATTGTATAATTTAAATTTTGCAGCTATGATTATGAGGTGTTTCTAGATATCCTGCACGGAATACTTTGTTTGTCTACAACAAACTCGCACAGGCGCAGTTACGACGACTGTTTCCCTTTAACATCCCATGATGTTAACAAAAGGTGTACCAATTTTTGATCGATACATTTGCACAGGCTTTGAAGCCTGTTGGTGAATTCTTGAAAATAAAACGGCGCAGACGACTGCCTTTGAGTCGTCGGAGTTTGCAGAGACTTGCAGCCTATGCCGAGAAGCCTCGGTAGTTTTTGACCGGGCAACTACAAGTACATAAAATATATGTGATCGAAGGCTCATCAGCATGTTATAATGGAAACGGTATCAGAGAAACGGTCCCTATATCGCCTCGTCTGAAATACGCCGAGTATGCTTAGTGGTCGTAAGAGAAGATACAGCACTATTTTCTATTGATAAACAGTACATGTAAACCTAACGTTACGTTTGTAGAGTATACGTGTAAACGAATCGCCATGCGTATAGGATAAAAAGTAAACATATTAAATTTTAATCACCAAGGTACTAGCATGGTGATAGGAGATCCCTGAATAATTAAAGGCCAGGGACTTAATCCCAGGGATCAAGTTTGATCTAGTCTGTAAGAGGATTATAGAGGTCTTTAATTGTCATCTGGTAAGCAACTTTCCTGGCAAAACAACCTGACGCCTGACACAGGCCTTTAAGTGGTCCATTAAGTCCATTTTACAGCCCGACACTAACCAATGAATGAGTATTATATTTTTAGGAATTTGCCGATGAAAAACACATCTTGGTTTTGTTCAATTCAGAGAGTATTTGATCACGGTTGGCCCATCCTGGGATACTGTCAGTTTGTTCAAACGGTGAGGTGGTTAAAGGCTCCGGTTAAGGAACGTGAAGAAGACAAATACTTATTGCTGTTACATCGAGATTTCGTCATGTTGCACTTATCAAAGAGATAGCTAGAACTTGCGAATTGACCTCAAGTGACTCTTTCATGAGAAAGAGAACTAAACCTTTATTTTAAAAGTTGGTCTTAGTGAAACTCAACGGTGTCTTGTAACTTGCTAAGAACTTTGAAGGGAGAGTTTTGTGTTATGTTCAGGGAGATACAGTATCTATATATTTGTCGAAATCATAAACCCGTCATTTTAGTTTTTCATTCAATATGAAATATTTTAAGAATAAAACATGGAAGGTAACCACATACTTTAATATGTCTTTGAAAAGCACGATGAAGGATAAAATTAATCCTTCTCTCAGTGTTTTGCTTGTAGAAACACGCCCTACAAAAAACAGTATGAATGTAGGCATGCATGTATGCATGCATGTATGTACGCATGTGTGTATGTATGTATGCATGCATGTATGCATGAATGCATGCAGGTATGCATGCATGCATGCATGTATGCATGTGTGTATGCATATGTATGTTTGTACGTATGTATGTATGTATGTATGTATGTATGTATGTATGTATGTATGTATGTATGTATGTATGTATGTATGTGTGTGTGTTTGTCTGTCTGTCTGTCTGTCTGTCTGTCTGTCTGTCTGTCAGTATGTATGTATGTATGTATGTATGTATGTATGTATGTATGTATGTATGTATGTATGTATGTATGTATGTATCGATTGTCTGAGATATCTGCATGGACGCTGGCACGCACGCACAGAACCAAATCAATAGTACTCCGAACTTCGTCCGCGCGGAAATTACAAAAGACGCATTCTTTGCTTGGTGTATTTTGTGCGTTGTTAATTATTACTCCATCAGTTGGACGACTGGCGTACATAGAAAAAAATACACATCAAGCAAACTGCAAAGCTAATTTTTCTTTCGAACTGAGTCGTTTCTCTCTCTCTCTCTCTCTCTCTCTCTCTCTCTCTCTCTCTCTCTCTCTCTATATAATCATAATACCTTATAACATGTACAGTGTCAGAAGTGAAAAGCTCAAGCCTCTCTGTATTGTTGTAGTTTCATAAATATCATCATCGTGGTCATCAACATCACGATTGCACTCTTCGCCATCAGGAAAACAATCACTACAGGGCAACAAAATGTATGAGGCTAGCACGTGCATCGAAATTGAAAGACTTAAGCCTTGCTCAAACTTTCCGTGAAGAAACTTCAAAGCATACCCTTTCGAAATCAAAACCTAAGACAGGTGTCACAGTGAAAATGTTGGTACCAGAGAAACTAATTACCCAACATTCACTGGAACTTGCTTAAAATTTAAAATGGCTGCCGTCCATAAGGTACCTAGATGGGTTACTTAAATATTCGATTTTCGCCAAAAGAACCCGGTGGAAGCTTTATTTACTCAATGGGCTTCAAAAAGAGCCCCAACAAGTGATAGACCAAAAACTAACTGTAAAAGTTTGAGAGTCCGCATATCTGTCTCCAAGGCGCATTCTACATTAAAAGAAGGGTTTTTGCGATGAATATCAGTACTTTTAATCTACTAGGCTATTGTTGAGCGAACGGAGCTGCTGATGTTCGACACGTAGCTGTGATCGGTGTTCCATGTCTTGCGACGACGGCAAAAGACGGCCTTCACGCCTTGACGGAACGGTCGACTCCACACGGCGTAGATGAACGGGTTCAGGCACGAATTCACGGCCGCGAGAACGCGCGTCGAGTTGTACAGGCCGCCGTTGTAGTTGATCCGGTAACCGAAGTTGGCGATGAGAAAGAGAAGTTGATTGGGTGCCCAGCACACGCAGAAAGCGAGGCAGACGATCAGGTACATTTTCACGACCTTGTGCTTGGCTTTGATGGCCACTCGACCAGATAGTAAGCCGGGGGAATCCCGAATCCGACATGACGCATCTTGGATCGGATGACGGAGATCATTCTGCCGTAGGCGAGGAGCAGGAGAACAAGCGGAATAAAGTACGTGGCGAAGAAAAGCCCGATGCCGACAAAAGTTTGGTACCACTCCCCAAGCGGCCACTCGTAGCGACATACCCCTCGCTGGTCGTCGTAAGAATTGTTGTAAACACAGAAAGTCTGGGTGGTGAAAGCTAACAGCCAAATCGCGGCAACCAATGGAGGCAATGAAATCTTCGATTTTCTCGTTTTGAACCAAAGAGGATGAACCACGGCCAGATACCGCTCTACAGTTATGACTAGAAGGCTGTAAGTAGAAGCCACGAAGCTCATCCACAGGACAGTCGCTTTGATTGTTCGGCAGTATATTTCGCCGGCGATGCCATGCGGTATCGCGAAAGACCCACGCAGCGTTCTCGGGACCAGGAAAACGCAGGACACGCAGTCGGCCACGGCCAGGCATATGGTGAGTTGGTACGTCAACTGCTTGCGGAGGGACGGCCTAGCCGCCATCACCACGATCACGACCAGGCTGCTGATCGTTCCGGTAGTGGCGATTATCGTCTCCGCTGTTTGCACGTAGCTCCATTGGAAGCCGGGCTCCGTCGTCAGTCGGTCTGCAGTTGAATTTGACTCGTTACTGGCGTTCACCATGTCTCTGTGAACGACTGCACTCCGTATATGTTCGTGAGGTAGTTCGACAGGAGACGTGGAGTCGATTCAGACGAGCTCCGAGAATGAGTCAGCATTGACAGGCCGGCCTTCATATTAATAGTCGAGAAACGGATATCATCTGAGGAGCGTACTATTAACTGCAAGGGAGAGTCGATCAGTGGAAGAAAGCTCCATAGCTTGACTTTTCGAGTTGATACACCAAAGGCTGGTAACCAATTGCCAGTGTATAAGGCTTCGCTGAAACGTAACACGCGGATGGGCAGATGTCCTGAGAATGGGATGATAACAAAGTGCTACCTGACATTCACAATAATTAACCCTTTGATCGCTGCAATTTTTCCCACCAAAATTATAGTGTGCAACATTTTACCATTTTTTTTAATTTTTCTTAATTTTTTGACAATTTTAGACCAAATGAACATCACATTTTGTTGGCTTCAGATTTTTATCAAAATTTTAGCAAAAATTAGAAAAAAATTGACTGGTGTATATTTTGATATCGGCAACAAGACTTGACTGGCGCTCAAAGGGTTACTACCTATGATATAAATATATATATATATTTATATATATATATATATATACATATATATATATATATATATATATATATATATATATATATATATATATATATATATATATATATATATATATATATATTATTTTGCAGATATGTAGGGAGTCTTTGTTTTTTCCCAGTCTTTCGCAAAAGTACGGTTCCTCTATCAGCGGGAACGTGGCGAAAGCTACAAAAGCAAGGAATCTGTTCAAGCAGTGTCTGAGAACAAAATTCAGGTGAAAAATGCATATGTGTGAAAAATGATGGCGGGGATTTCCCGCTGGCGCTTTGATCCAAGACGTAACAGTGATCACCTATTATCGATCAATTACCTGGTCAGTTAAATACGTCATTAACCAGTCGCTCTATGATGGACGTAAACCGATGGCATCTCCGTGCTTTTCATAATCGCCATAGCAAAAGGCTCTTCGTTGGTTTACAGTTAGCAAAGAAAATTTTATTTGTCAGAAAAGCGATCGTGCCATTCACAAAATGTACCGCGAACCGTTTCCGAAGGTAGTTTTCATCCGAGAGCAACGAAACCTGCGGGCGCTCACTTAATCCCTCAGTTGCTTACGTGCCGTCTACATAGCGTGACACGAAGCTTTAGATTACAGAGTATGTTTTAAATACTTTTAAAATTGTGTTTCTTTTTCAGAGTTGTAACTAACGAGCTGACAGAAAGTCACGTTTCGAACATACGCACATCTTGCTGCAGCACCATTTCTTCACGAAATTCCACGCAAATTAGGAATGCGCTTCGGGCATCGCTGTTCGGGCTCTAAGAAAATTAACTTTGTGTCGACTTGTATTAGTGAAAATCGAAAATTGAGATCCCACACATAATATACGTTTTAGCGGTATCTTGAATTTAAACATAGCTGTATGTTTCTCGAATACCAAAATGTACATGATGCCTCCCTGATTTGTTTTTTTGTAATTCTTGATTAATATATTCAAGTGATAACACTTTAGACGAATGTTCAAAGCTATGTGGTAACTCGGAGCGTATTTTCCAAATGCCAGAAAAAGTCCCGAGATGCGTTTCTATGACTGAATAATAATCAGGGTCAATCGGTACAAGTACTTCCTTGTCAACTTAAAAATTTCAGAGGGATTCTGGTTGTGTAATATGAATTAATGTAGATCATGTATGTACATGTAGGCACGTAAGCAGGCACGCATGTAGGTACGCAGCCACGTGTGTCTGTCTATCTGTCTGTCTGTCTGCAAGCATGCATGCAAGCATGCATGCATGTACATGCATGCATGCATGCATGTATGTATGTATGTATGTATGTATGCATGTATGTATGTATGTATGTATGTATGTATGTATGTATGTATGCATGCATGCATACATGTGCGCAATCTTAAAGATTTAGATATGAATTTTTAGGTGAGGTCAAACGCAAGTAGTCAGCCCAACGTCAGGCATCCCATGCCTCGCGATTGAATTCAGTTGCCTGAAAAAGGACTCGTTAAAAAACCTATGAATCTTAATACGTAATATGAAATCGATATCAGAGCCTTATCAAACAAATAACCACGAACTGACGCACGTATTCTACTTTTATTTATTTATTGGGAGACGTTGCAGTCGTTTTGGATTGGCGCAATAAGCGCGGTGCAGGTCGGATCGAGGACAAGAATTTGATAAGAATATCATGTTCGTCGGAAAATTAATAGTTTTGATTCAAGCATTGAGGAGCGATTAAGGTATTTAAATTGGTTTGATAGAAATTGAGAATAGTTACTAACAGGAGGTGACGTCTTCGTCACTATCTGTGTGTCTTCGTCACTATATGTGTGTCTTCGTCACTATATGTTTGTCTTCGTCACTATCTGTGTGTCTTCGTCACTATATGTGTGTCTTCGTCACTATCTGTGTGTCTTCGTCACTATCTGTGTGTCTTATTCGGGTGAACATGTAACTATGGACATTCATCATGCACTGAGTTATCCAACTTCCAGCGTTTCCTTTCACAAATTTATCGCGTTTGGAGGAGGTTCAAATCATTATCGAACTCCGCTCGTTGAGGCGTGGAACACGGCTTTAAGGTCTGACGCAACGGGCTTAGTTTGGTATGCGCATTTATTATTCACTAGATTTATTCTTAGTCCCCGAGTAGCGTGGAATGGGGAGAGAGAGTACAAAATACTAACGGGCAATAAACCTTTGCTGGAGACAAAATTGCGAACATGATGTACTTGGTCGTATGTAACATTGCTTTTCAAATCTCTCGAATAGAAAAATAGATAAAAAGACGAATGAAACATAACATTGTGCACAAATGAGGGCCTGTATGACATTAGGCAAAGAAAAATTCCAGTTTTGATTTGGTCTTAGGTCTCCAACAAAAATAATGCACAACGGTATTTTTTTTCTTTTCTTTAACTTTGAAATGGAGGATCAAAAGATCAAATAAGGCCAATGAATACAACGGAACATGAATGCTTGAATGCTGATTGTAATTCTGACAAGCGGCAAAATGATAACGGTAAGTCTATTGTTAGCCTACAGTCCGTCCGTATGCGTGTGATCTGACCCGTCATTTTTTAAGACATCCAAAGCGAAAGAGACCAAAAGAACGACGCGGCTACTCTAAATCGATGCACATGAGAATATGGAACAATCCTTTTCATCAGGATGTTTTTGGGGGTCTACGACCCAAAACATCTAGAAAACTACTGCCACCAGTACCGGGTGCATAGTTTGGTTGTGTCCTTACAAGCGTGTGTTTCCCACCTGCAAATGTAGTCCGTGGGCTAGAGGGGGTCTACGTGCACCCCCACAGGATAACAAACCTGTATTTTTCAGAAGCCTTGGGATCCCTAGAATATGAAATGGAATTTTAACAGAAAAAATATAGGGATGGAATAGCTGTTATGGTCATGTTTTGAAGGGTACCGCAAAATCACGATTTTCCAAGCCAAATGCATTTTCGTCAAATCTGTCTTCTTGTAAGTCATTTGCTGAGCTCATTTTTTAACATAACCTCACTTGTTTGGTATCATTAGAAAGAGACTTTATGCTTCTTTAAGATGACATATTGCACTATGCAATATCTTCTACAGTTTTTGTTCAAATATAACCAAAACTTACCCCTTACCCCAAAATTTAACATTGCAAATTACAGTAAATCTCAAATTCTACCAATTTTTTAGCTAGGCATAATAAAAAATGCAATGCTTTGTCTGAAATCTGTTTTATTTGATACAGGGACATATCAGAAATATGAAATAGACTTTTAACAGAAAAAATATTGGGAATCTACAGCTGTAACAGTCATATTTTGAAGGGTACCGCAAAATCACAGTGTTGCAGATTTGCATGCATTTTTGTTAAATTTGTCTTCTTATAATTTATCTACTGAGCTTGTTTTTGAATATAACCTGGCTTGTTAGGTATCATTAGAAATATAATTTACTAATCGTCAGAATGACATATTGTTACATGCAATATCTTCTATAGTTTTCATGATATATAACCAAAACTTACCCCATACCCCAAAGTTTACATTGAAAATTGCAGTTAAAGCTAAAACCAAATTCTACAATTTTTTTAATTTGACACAAAAACTCTGGCCGTTTTTGCTATTAAATCTGTTTTATTTGGTACAGGGACATGTCAGAAATATGAAATAGACTTTTAACAGAAGAAATATTGGGAATCTACAGCTGTAACAGTCATATTTTGAAGGGTACCGCAAAATAACAGTGTTGCAGATTTGCATGCATATGCATTTTTGTTAAATTTGTCTTCTCATAAGTTATCTTCTGAGCTTGTTTTTGATACAACCTGGCTTGTTAGGTATCATTAGAAAGATAATTCACTAATCTTTAGAATGACATATTGTAACATGCAATATCTTCTATAGTTTTCATGATATGTAACCAAAACTTTCCCCATACCCCAAAGTTTACATTGAAAATTGCAGTTAAGCTAAAAGCAAATTCTACAATTTTTTTAGCTTGACACAAAATTCTGGCCGTTTTTGCTATAAAGTCTATTTTATTTGGTACAGGGACATGTCAGAAATATGAAATAGACTTTTAACAGAAAAAATATTGGGAATCTACAGCTGTAACAGTCATATTTTGAAGGGTACCGCAAAATCACAGTGTTGCAGATTTGCATGCATTTTTGTTAAATTTGTCTTCTTATAAGTTATCTTCTGAGCTTGTTTTTGATACAACCTGGCTTGTTAGGTATCATTAGAAAAATAATTCACTAATCTTTAGAATGACATATTGTAACATGCAATATCTTCTATAGTTTCCATGATACGTAACCAAAACTTACCCCTTACCCTAAAGTTTACATTGAAAATTTCTGTCATAGCTAAAACCAAATTCTACAATTCTTTTAGCTTGACACAAAAAATCTGGCCGTTTTTGCTATAAAATCTGTTTTATTTGGTACAGGGACATGTCAGAAATATGAAATAGACTCTTAACAGAAAAAATATTGGGAATCTACAGCTGTAACAGTCATATTTTGAAGGGTACCGCAAAATCACAGTGTTGCAGATTTGCATGCATTTTTGTTAAATTTGTCTTCTTATAATTTATCTACTGAGCTTGTTTTTGATAAAACCTGGCTTGTTAGGTATCATTAGAAAGATAATTCACTAATATTCAGAATGACATATTGTTACATGCAATATCTTCTATAGTTTTCATGATATATAACCAAAACTTACCCTATACCCCAAAGTTTACATTGAAAATTGCAGTTAAAGCTAAAACCAAATTCTACAATTTTTTTAACTTGACACAAAAACTCTGGCCGTTTTTGCTATTCAATCTGTTTTATTTGGTACAGGGACATGTCAGAAATATCAAATAGACTTTTAACAGAAAAAATATTGGGAATCTACAGCTGTAACAGTCATATTTTGAAGGGTACCGCTCAATAACAGTGTTGCAGATTTGCATGCATTTTTGTTAAATTTGTCTTCTCATAAGTTATCTGCTGAGCTCGTTTTTGATACAACTTGGCTTGTTAGGTATCATTAGAAAGATAATTCACTAATCTTCAGAATGACATATTGTAACATGCAATATCTTCTATAGTTTTCATGATATGTAACCAAAACTTACCCCATACCCCAAAGTTTACATTGAAAATTGCAGTTAAAGCTAAAACCAAATTCTACGATTTTTTTTTGCTTGACACAAAAACTCTGGCCGTTTTTGCTATTAAATCTGTTTTATTTGGTACAGGGACATGTCAGAAATATCAAATAGACTTTTAACAGAAAAAATATTGGGAATCTACAGCTGTAACAGTCATATTTTGAAGGGTACCGCAATATCACAGTGTTGCAAATTTGCATGCATTTTTGTTAAAACTGTCTTCTTATAAGTTATCTTCTGAGCTTGTTTTTGATACAACCTGGCTTGTTAGGTATCATTAAAAAGATAATTCACTAATCTTCAGAATGACATATTGTAACATGCAATATCTTCTATAGTTTTTATGATATGTAACCAAAACCTACCCCTTACCCTAAAGTTTACATTGAAAATTTCAGTCAGAGCTAAAACCAAATTCTACCATTTCTTATGTAGACATATAAAATCTGCCCGTTTTTGCTATTAAATCTGCTTTATTTGGTACAGGAACATGTCAGAAATATGAAAAAGACTTTTAACAGAAAGAATATTGGGATTCTATGGCTGTAATAGGCATATTCTGTTGAGTACTGCAAAATCACAGCAGTGCAGACTCATATGTGTTTTTGTTAACTTTGTCCCATTGTAGGTCATCTGCTGCGCTTATTTTATAACATTACCATGTTTATTTGGTACCATTGAAAAGCTAATTTACTACTTTTAAAAATGACATATTGTTATATGCCATATCTTATATAGTTTTCACGGAATATGACGAAAACTTACCCCATACGACAAAGTTTATATCGAAAATTACTTTCGTAGCTATCGTCAAATTCTACCAATTTTCTAGCTAGACATAACAAATAAGCCAATGCTTTTTTATTCTTTTTAATCTTTTTATTTGGTACTGGGGAATGTCAGAAATATGAAATACTCTTTTAACAGAAAATATATTGGGACTCTACAGCTGTAACAGTCATATTTTGAAGGGTCTCGCAAAATCACAGTATTGAAAACTCGCTTGCTTTTTTGTTAAATCCGTCTTCTTATAAGTCATCTATTGAGCTTGATTTTTGACGTAACCTGGCTTTTTAGGTATCAATAGAAAGGTAATTTACTAGTCTTTATAATGACATATTGTAATATGCAATGTCTTGTTTAGGTTTCATGAAATAGGACCAAAGCTTACTCCATACCCCAAGGTTTACACAGCAAATTACCGCAAATCTGAAACTCTACCTTTTTTACAATTTATTAACTTTGTATACAAAAGGCAATGCTTGTATGCAATCTACGAAATCTGTGTTTTTGTTAAAAAAGTATGTTATTAATATGAAATTAACTTTTAACAGGAACATAATATGATTGTGTAGCCTTTTGGATCATATTTGGAAGGGTACCCAGGTATCAGGGCAAATTTGCCGAAACACATACATTTGCAATATTTGGGTTCCCCCTCCAAAAATGATCCAAGTGGCTACTAAATTGTATCATCTTCCCGTTAAAAGTTAATTTTATACTTGTAACATACTTTTGTAACAAATAAATCAAATTTTAAATAAGAATTGCCTTTTGTATTATGTGCAGCAAAATATGGTAGAATTTAAGATGAGCCGTAATTTGCGATTTGAACTTTTTGGGTATGGGGTAAAGTTTTACCATATTTCAGGAAAACTATGAATGACATTCTATATTACAATATGTCATCTTAAAGAAGAATAAATTGCCCTACTAATGATACCTCAAAAGCCAGGTTGTGTCACAAAATAAGTTCAGCAGATGACTTACAAGAAGAAGAATTTAACAAAAAAGGTGCCAGTTTGTGGTACTGCGATTTTGCATTTCCCTTCAAACTATGGCTGATACAACTATACAGTCCAAATATTTTTTCTGTTAAAAGTCTATTTCACATTTCTGACATGACCAAGTACCATATACAACAGATTTAATACCGAAACAGAGCTATTTTTATCATGTCTAGCTAAAAAATCCCACGGAAATTGATCACGTTATCTATGACAGTACTTCTAATATAAACCTTGGGGTAAGGGGTACGTTTTGGTCATATTCCATGAAAACTATGCAAGATATTCCCTGTTACAATATATCATTGTAAATGCCAATAATACTAAACAAACCCGGTTATAATCAATAACAAGCTCAGTAGACTACTTATAAGATGACAGATTTAACAAAAACGCATGCGAATCAGGAATACTGAGATTTTGCTGTACCCTTAAAAATACAGCTGTTACAGCTATAGAATCCCAATATTTTTTCTGTTAAAAGTTCATTTCATATTTCTGATATGGCAAAGTACAAAATTAAATAGATTTCATACAAAAAATCGCCTAATTTTTAATGTCTGCGTAAAAAATTGCTTGAATTTGACATTAGCTATGACAGTAGTTTTCGATGTAAATTTTGGGGTATGGGGTAAGTTCTGGTCATATTTCATAAAGATCTGTACAATATATTGCATGTTACAATATGTCTTTTTAAAGACTAGTAAATAATCTTACTAATGATACCTAACAATTCACATTATATTCTATAAGAAGCTCAGCAGATACTTACAAGACGATAGATTCAACAAAAATGCACGCAAGTCAGGAATACTGAGATTTTGCTGTACCCTTCAAAATCTGACTGTTGCAACTACAGAATTAGAATCTTTTTTCTGTTAAAAGTCTATTTTATATTTTTGACATGACCCATTACCGAATCAAATAGATTTCATACAAATCTAGGTAAAGAAAATGGTAGAATTTGATTTTAGCTATGACTGCAATTTTCAATGTAAATTTTGGGGTATGGGGTAAGTTTTGGTCATATTTCATGAAAACTATGCAAGATATTACATGTTACAATATGTCACTCTAAAGATTAGTAAATTATCTTTCTAATGATACCTAACAAGCCAGGTTATATTCAAAAACAGACTCAACAGATGACTTACAAAAAGACAGATTTAACAAATATGCATGCAAATCTGCAACACTGATATTTTGCGGTACCCTTCAAAATATGACCGCTACAGTTGTAGTCGTAATATTTTTTCTGTTAAAAGTCTATTTCATATTTCTGACATGTTCCTGTACCAAATAAAATAGATTTTATAGCAAAAACGGCCAGATTTTTTGTTTCTAGCTAAAAAATTTGTAGAATTTGGTTTTAGCTATGACTGAAATTTTCAATGTAAACTTTGGGGTAAGGGGTAAGTTTTGGTTTTATATCATGAAAACTATAGAAGATATCGCATGTTACAATATGTCATTCTG
>LD348474.1:9481-31530 GCA_001465055.1 Ptychodera flava | reverse complement strand
AATAACAAGCTCAGTAGACTACTTATAAGATGACAGATTTAACAAAAACGCATGCGAATCAGGAATACTGAGATTTTGCTGTACCCTTAAAAATACAGCTGTTACAGATATAGAATCGCAATATTTTTTCTGTTAAAAGTCCATTTCATATTTCTGATATGGCAAAGTACAAAATTAAATAGATTTCATACAAAAAATTGCCTAATTTTTTATGTCTGCGTAAAAAAATTGCTTGAATTTGACATTAGCTATGGAATAGCTGTTATGGTCATGTTTTGAAGGGTACCGCAAAATCACGATTTTCCAAGCCAAATGCATTTTCGTCAAATCTGTCTTCTTGTAAGTCATTTGCTGAGCTCATTTTTTAACATAACCTCACTTGTTTGGTATCATTAGAAAGAGACTTTATGCTTCTTTAAGATGACATATTGCACTATGCAATATCTTCTACAGTTTTTGTTCAAATATAACCAAAACTTACCCCTTACCCCAAAATTTAACATTGCAAATTACAGTAAATCTCAAATTCTACCAATTTTTTAGCTAGGCATAATAAAAAATGCAATGCTTTGTCTGAAATCTGTTGTTGAAATCTGGGTTCCCCCTCCAAAAATGATTCAAGTGGCTACTAAATTGTATCATCTTCCCGTTAAAAGTTAATTTTATACTTTTAACACACTTTTGTAACAAATAAATCAAATTTTAAATAAGAATTGCCTTTTGTATTATGTGCAGCAAAATATGGTAGAATTTAAGATGAGCCGTAATTTGCGATTTGAACTTTTTGGGTATGGGGTAAAGTTTTACCATATTCCAGGAAAACTATGAATGCTATGACAGTAGTTTTCGATGTAAATTTTGGGGTATGGGGTAAGTTCTGGTCATATTTCATAAAAATCTGTACAAGATATTGCATGTTACAATATGTCTTTTTAAAGACTAGTAAATAATCTCACTAATGATACCTAACAATTTACATTATATTCTATAAGAAGCTCAGCAGATGACTTACAAGACGATAGATTCAACAAAAATGCACGCAAGTCAGGAATACTGAGATTTTGCTGTACCCTTCAAAATCTGACTGTTGCAACTACAGAATTAGAATTTTTTTTCTGTTAAAAGTCTATTTTATATTTTTGACATGACCCATTACCGAATCAAATAGATTTCATACAAATAAATGCCTGATTTTATATGTCTAGGTAAAGAAAATGGTAGAATTTGATTTTAGCTATGACTGCAATTTTCAATGTAAATTTTGGGGTATGGGGTAAGTTTTGGTCATATTTCATGAAAACTATGCAAGATATTACATTCATTCATATTATATTCAAAAACAAGCTCAGTAGATAACTTATAAGAAGACAGTTTCAACAAAACTGCATGCAAATCTGCAACACTGTGATATTGCGGTAATCTTCAAAATATGACTGTTACAGCTGTAGATTCCCAATATTTTTTCTGTTAAACGTCTATTTCATATTTCTGATATGTCCCTGTATCAAATAAAACAGATTTCAGACAAAGCATTGCATTTTATATTATGCCTAGCTAAAAAATTGGTAGAATTTGAGATTTACTGTAATTTGCAATGTTAAATTTTGGGGTAAGGGTAAGTTTTGGTTATATTTGACAAAAACTGTAGAAGATATTGCATAGTGCAATATGTCATCTTAAAGAAGCATAAAGTGTCTTTCTAATGATACCAAACAAGTGAGGTTATGTTAAAAAATGAGCTCAGCACATGACTTTTAAGGAGACAGATTTGACGAAAATGCATTTGGCTTGGAAAATCGTGATCTTGCGGTACCCTTCAAAACATGACCATAACAGCTATTCCATCCCTATATTTTTTCTGTTAAAATTCCATTTCGTATTCTAGGGATCCCAAGGGTTCTGAAAAAATACAGGTTTGTTTTCCTGTGGGGGGTGCACTTAGACCCCCTCTAGCCCACGGACTAATGGTACATTCTCGGATATTGGTATGCTCTGAATATTCGAACCACGGTAGCAAGGAGAGTGAAAGTGCCAAAACTAAGGCTGGAGATGTCCAGAGCGGAAGCGGCAGAGCTGCAGAAAGGTTGCGAAATAATGAAATGTGTGGCAGGTACCCTAATGCAGACAAGTAAACTGGGCACTCTCTTCGTCCGTGAACAAATCGAAGTATGGCTCGTAATTTATTCAAACCAATACACAATCTACTCTCAAATGTCACTCAGTAGAAACAATATTTTAATAAAAGGTACTCTCATTTTACATTTCCTCCGACAAATCAGTAAAAACATATCTTCGTCTGACGTGCAAAGTTTGGAACTAGAGAAACAAATGACCTAGCATTTACCGATATCTGAACTTCAAAATGGCCGCCATTCCTGTGTCAACGCTCATGGGAAAATAAAATTAACAAGATTGGAACTAATTTGGGAGAATTGGATATTGTGATAATGTTGGTTTAATCAACAAATTTAAGCTCGTCTACTCTTCTCCGCTATTCACTTGTCTTTACGAGCAATTAAATTTGCAATACTGCAACTTTCAGCCATAGGGCACCTGACACTTTGATAAATTTGAACATTTAAAAGATCCTATTCTCAAAAATTAGTTCTAATCATGTTAATTTTCGCAACTATTTGATTTAATTTTTTTGTAGATTTTCGAAAAACTAAGACGGTGAAGTTTTTTACTCAAAGAGCTTTAAAGTGAGCCTCAACAAACTGTCGATCAGGAAAGTATTAGAAAAATTTATGAGTCTGAATGTTTGTCCAAGAGGCGTATTCCATCTTACAGTATTAAAACTGCGGGAAACAAAGCTAGGCGAAATCTACGTTACATGTTGCTTTGATTTAAAAATTGACGATGTCCACTATTTTCAATGACATTGGCCATGATTGCACAAAGCCAGACAGTTCCCTTTTACTTATACTCAAAGGAGGATGTTGGCGATGCATACTCCGTGCTGGGTTGAAAGCATGGTCGAATACAGACCCTAAATTGATACATGTAATATGGTATATAAATAATTATTATACACCTACGTCTGTAACCTATGGGATTTCGAAGCACAGTAAGTTTCGGTATCAGAGGACGCGGAATACAATAACGTTAGATGTTATTGGACGATATTTGACCTTTGACCTTTACGTCCACAAGGGGAAAAACGAGAAGATTTTACATTTTTTACCAAAAAATGTATTCCGAAACATTCAGTACTTCACGCAGTGAATGTTGGTCATTCCGAAATAGGTAAATTTGAGTGATTATACCGCTGACCTACAATGACCACGTGCACAGCGAGTTCAAGTTGAAATTTCGTTCTATGTCCTCAGCAGACTCGCTGAACTTGTTCCCTGTCTACTCGGCGATCGCTCAGTACAGTGCGTAACGAACATCCTAATTTAACGTCATAATTTCGACTTTTTTGTGGTTAGATCGGACTAAAAAGTTTCACAATAATAAGGTTATTCACAAAACACCGGGATTTATGTCCTCGTACATCTTACACTTCGGTATTGTCCTCGACGTTACCCGTCTGTGACAATACCTCCGCTGCACGATACACTCGGACATAAATACCGGTGTTTTGTGAAGAACCTTATAATAGTAACCATTTTGATGAATGGAAGCATGAGCTGTGAGCCTTTCTCGCTTTATACTACCTGTGTGTAGTATTTCAAAGAAAACAGTGAATTTCTTTTAATGACCATCATAATCTCCTCTGTTAGTGAAAAGACTAATCTTTGACCCTTTGAGGGCGATCAAAGCTTCAATTGGTGATCGCTGACAATATCTTGAGGAGAGTACGGAGGGCAGTTAACATATTATGGAACACCGTTTTCTTTGAAATACTGTACAAAGTAAAGGGTAGATAGAGTATATGTACACAGTTCATGTTTGCTTGTTTCTGAATATTCAATATTTAATGTAGTCTTTTCCATCGAGTACAGACTTTGCAGTTCTGATCTACACGTTGCCAACACTCTATATTTGAGTTCAACACGTGGAGCATGCATGGCAGGGTATCAATGCGCCGCCTCGCTAATCACAGACACTGCCGTTCATGAATTTGTGATGATTTGACACATATCGTTGTTGGTGTACCACCGACTTTTAGCAAAGCTCAAATGAGAGCAGAGGTACCCGGGAAACACTAGAATCAGTAGACTAAGTACATAAATTTTTAATGAAGGGATGTATGCATTTGATATCCGATTTAGCTGGTTGACTTTAAGATAAGGTGAAATGCGGTTTCTGCTATCAGAGGGAATAGGTTATTGCCCTTTCTTGCCCTTTCTCAAAACCAAGTAAAGGATCAATTAAGGTTTAAAATACACAATACCAGTGTCACATGGTATCTCTGTGTACCGTATTGGCTGAGGTTTGCCGATTTGGCATGAATGGAGCAGGCTGGTCTCACAGCTAACAGTTTTAAAATTAACATAATCCCAAGGAGTCAAGTTGCATCATAAAGCTATGGACTGGGAAAACCCTGTTGTCGTTTAAATTAGGATCGTGACCATGTTTGTTCAAATACGTTCAGTGTGTTACACTGGCCGTTTAAGCTATTCATAATAACGTGTTATTGGAAAGTAAGTTTATTTGCCGTTCTGTCTGTCAACCAGGTTGACGGGCTGTTTTGTTGAGCACTCATCTAATGAATTTTTCAAGGCTCTGACCTACCCAATGAAAAAAAGAATGGCCAGAAATAATGCAAATAGACTGTGAGATGCAGCCGTTAAAACGACGACCATAATATAACCGCAGTGTAATTTACATAGTTGCCGACACTTGTCCAAAACCGATGGGGCGCCATCTTTGGTGTTCAATTATGCAAAAGAAGAGAGGCGTAGCAGTGAGGTTACCAATCATCCCTGAAGGGATCGCGGTGGTGCGCCCTCAGTCCGTTGCAAAGGAGATAGCGATGTATAAATCTTTTGGTAGAATTCATTCGATGCCGTCTCTTCTTCTCCAACGTGGCTTTGTAATCGTTGACCGCCCTGCAAAATAATTCACAAATGACACTAAGATAAGTTCTGTTTTAAGGCTACAGGCCAAGAGTTTGGCCCTTCCAAACAATTAATTTTCTGCAAAAACAATGAGCTTATGACCGCGTTAAAGAATGTATTTTCTGAAAATTGAGATATAGTTTATGCCATGATTTGTATTTTGCAAATCATTGTTCACATAAGAATTAGTCATTTTGACATAACCTCTCAAAAATCGGGTGTTTATAATATCTTATCCTGTACCATGGTTCCGTGCCTATGCAAACGTTATAGAGTTTCCGATTGAAATTTGCGTGATGAAATCTGTTGTATCTGGAGGCTCTAAATCATGTTCTAAAAGGCGACAATTTTCCAGCTGGTGATTGACCCATGTGTTTAACACCTCTCGAAAAGTCGGTAACAAAACAGCTTGGGCAGACAAGAGTAATTTGAAAGCGGCTTTTATGCTGTTAATCGTAGGTGCTAATTTCGACGGAACACACTGCAGCATTTGCACAGGGGAAGGTCTAGACCCTTTTTTAAAGATTCTTCAAATTGATTATTGCGTGATATTAGGGCGGAGAACAGACAGAGTCAGTGAAAGGTGCATTGCAGAAATAAACGGCTGTGCGCACAAGCGAGGATCCATCCATATCCCCAATGACCTAATGTCACGGCATTGTTTTGTGTTTCACTACGCTGGTTTGATTGCATTCTGTTATCTCAAAACTATAAAGTATCCACCATATTCATTGCTGGTCGATAAAGAAAACAACATTTTTAATTAAAAAGCAAATTTTTGGGATGGAAAGCCATACACAGGAGATGAAGATTGCTTATGAGTCGATAAAGGAGGGAACAGTTGCTGTAGAGACACGGAAATGTGCCTTGTAAGAGGAACACATGAGCGAATTTTTGGCTGTAATTTTTTTTGCGTGTGTGAACTATTACGACATAAAAGTCATAATAACAAGTAGAAAGGAACGGTAAGTGCTACTTTTAAGACCAAAAGTGCAGAGAGAGAGAGAGAGAGAGAGAGAGAGAGAGAGAGAGAGAGAGAGAACATCGCCGAAAACTAAAATTCGAAGAGAGATGAAGACATAAGAAATATTACATGTAATTAAAGAGGCACTCCCATTTTGTAACATCTTTAAAACACATATTTTTAATGCCAACGGTCGACATTTGACGTGGCGATTGCGCGCGGTTCCCGAGATATCGATAAAAACATGTCATTTCCCGAGCGTATTTTTCACACCCCGAAGTTTTACGATTATGTCTGATTTTGACCCGAAATCCCCCGAGGGTTTGTTATTGTGCTGATTGATGATATTCTAGGGAGTCTATAATAAGTTCCAACGACGCAATGAACTCACTTCCCACTGCAAAGACTTTATATACAGCATTATGCATTTACCCCAGGTAATTAAATCCTCCTTAGTTTTTGTCGTTTTCAATATTCTAAATCAGTTGTATTATATTTTTAACCAATACCACATAAACATCAGTTTTTACGTGTTAAATATTAGCCGCCTCGACTACATTTTGTCGTCTGCCACACAGTTACGCGTGGTTCGATACATAGCGGCCACCGCGCGTGGTATGCGGTGGCCGCTATGTATCAACCGCACGTATGTGCTGGTCACCAATGCGAAATCTGGTGGAATAAGCAAACTTTGTTTTCCGTTTTGTTTTGTTTTTTTTCCCTCCGAGTCAGTAAGACTCGACTTTGCCCCACGGGACATAACCGATCACCGATACGGACCTGGTACTTTGGCGTACTGCAGCGTGAGCGTAGACTCGTACTCCATAGCTTAGTTGACAACGGCCCCAGTGCCGAACGTTCGATGTTCGGACGCTGAATTTAGGTGGGCCACCGGAATTCAAACTTTTACTTTTTTGAGGACATGTTTTTATCTATATCTCGCGATCCGCGCGCAGTCGCCACGTCAAATATCGACCGTTGGCATTAAAAAATTACGTTTTAAAAATGTTACCAAGTGGGAGTGCCTCTTTAAGCTGCCAAACGATGATTACCTTATCTGCCGAACTACATCATGAAATATCTTCCTGACATTATCGATCCCTAGATGCGCAGACACCTCGTAAAATGAACACCCTATTTGAAATGCCAGGTCTCTTCCTTCCTTGATCGTAACTTCTCTTTCCTCTGTTAAATCATTTTTGTTACCTTGACATTGGGCGACAAACAAAGCATAGTTGTTAAGGTAGTACGCGCCCCGAAATTTAGAAACTTTAATATGTGCGAAAAGTTTCCTCAATAAAACTTTCCACCATGCTCTTTCAAAATCACGAATTAAAACCAGGGGTCATCCGGCAAATTTTGGTATATGAGAAATAAATTACCAAATATTTACCGACACTTGAAATTCAAAATGGCCGCCATTCCTGTGTTAATGTTATCGGGTAAAATTAAATTTTCGATATTCACAAAAACAATAATTAGATAACTCCATGACTTTTAAAACGAGGCAACACGAGCAGTACACCAGGGTGTATTACAAAAAATTGAGAGTTAGAATATCTGTCTCAGACTGAGGTGCATTGTAAATTTGATTATGTAAGCAAATGTAATTGACGACATAGGCTAGACGACAGTAGAAGTTCTACAAAACCTTGGAAGATCAAGGAAATTAATTGACAAGAAAGCTGTTCAGTTTTTACAGCTCTATCACATAACAACATGTTTAATCACCGATAAATGGCGATACTGACACATTTTTAACAGTACGCAAAAATTACCAGGAATTTAAATTTAGGAAAGTCAGTTAAATATTAAAGTATTTGTCTCTAATTTTTGTCCATTTTCATATCTGGACATGATATCTTTTTACAAGAAAGGAAAAGTTGAGCTTCGGGACGAACGACTTTCCATGACTAGCGCCCCCCGCGGCGATAAAACTTTAACGTCTACTCACCTACGAGAACGATTGGTACGTCTTTGGTCTTTCTGACTTGATGCAGGAGACTTTGAAATCGCTTGGCATCTTCGAAACTGTCTCTGTCTGTAATTGAGTAGACGATGATGAAACCTTCCCCGACTTGAAGTGTTGTGGCCATGTCTTCAAGACACAACCTGCTTTCTTCCTTGTGATTAGAATAATAAAATATACACAAGTAAATAATCCCATACTCACGATACAGAGACATCATTCATTCTCTCCATGCGAGGTAATTAAGCACAATTTACCCATTGTCTTTGTCTAAGTCTTGTATGTGTGGTGAAGTGAATGGCTGCAATGCCATGTGCAAACGTAGCTCAGCTGTTGACGACTCGAGGCAAAGATAAACCAATTTCTTATACGCCATCGGTTATGGTGGTAAATCTTTCTATTTTATCAGGCACGAGTGAAATCGCGGCGAACGGACAAGTCTGGCGGATATATGACGAGTGACCTCAATCGACATTCCTGACACACTTCCTCTCTAATACTTGACATTCAGGCTTTCAGACCAACCCCTTGTGTGTCTGATAGTAAAACTGACGCGGCTCCAACACCATCGGTCCGATAGAGGGAGGAAGCTAAGTTCCCTTCAAGAATTCAACGCCAAAAGCATGAGTTATCTTCTACTCAAGCAGAATAACGACCGTGAACCACTTCTATTCGTCTCTACTGCCTTGCGAAGTCCGATATTGGAAGAATTCTGCAGGAATTTTATCAATAACGTTCGCACCGAGAACCTGAACTAGGCGATGTAAAGTCCAGCTGTTCGCCAATTAAAATACTTTAATCTGACCTTAGATTGGTAGGAAAGATTTTCACCGTGGAATTCGGTTAAAAGCGGACTTATCTGAGATAGACTTTGACGGCCTACACAAGGTCAACCTAATTATTCATGAAATATAACGTATACTAATTGCGAATCGAACACGCAGTACTCTTGTCTTCTAATGCTCGATGTCTTTGTAACAATTTGTCAAGATGAGTTGCAACAGCACATTTTTTCGTTATACCTCATGGGCGGCTGGATGATGATGATGCTGCTGCTGCTGCTGCTGCTGCTGCTGCTGCTGATGATGATGATGATGACGATGATGATGATGATGATGATGGTCGAGGTGATAGAATGATAATAACCACAAATATACATGCTAGTTTTGCTACTTTGTCGATCAACGATGCAACCAGATATTTTAAAATTGTCTCTACAATTCATAAAGCCTTTAGACCTGATTATTTTGTAGTAAGGTTGCTGTTTGATGATGCCTGATTTCTCGAGCAAAATATAACAATATGTTTACCTAGTAATTACAGCAGATGTCTTAAAGACCGGGCAGAAAACTGATGCTGCACGAAAAATAGTGGCCCTTCAAAAGTGTTTTCCGGAAGTGAATCCAAATGAGTCCAAACACGGCGAAAAGTGCCAATGTCATGGGTGCAGTGAAGTTTACAGTCAGCTGTTATGAGACTCCCGCGAATACCTTCGATGTGCAGGAAGTTCTATCTGCATCGAACGTTTTATTGCGTATACAAAAATCAAGCCATTCTTTCAGTCTACAAAGTGCTCACAAGTATTTCAGGAAGGTTTTGATCGCCACTTGACAACATGACTGCATCATTAAGGTAGAATGCGCCTCAGGGACATATATTCAGACTCTCAAATTTTTCACAATTCTTTTCTGATCTACCCCTTGCGAGGGCTTATTTTAAAGCTCTTGGAGAAAGAAAAAATTCCACGGTCTTAGTTTTTCTTAAATTGAAAATTGTATCTTTCCCTGTAGAGTTCACAATGGGATGGCGGCCATTTTGAATTTCAAACATTGGTAATCATGTTAGAATATTTGTTTCAAGGTACCAAACTTTGCATGGTGGCCCCCATTTCTTATTCTGGAATGCTTGAAGGTTTCATTGAGGACAGTTTGAGCAAAAGTTTGAGTATTTCACTTTCGAGGGGTATACTACTTTAACTGAATGTTAGAACTCTTAGGGGCAGATTTGCTGATAGAACGACAGTAATTGTGCCTGCATGTCTGGCATACTTATTATTTCTGGAGCAGCTGATTATCTGCAAGGGCACGAGATACTGATCCCGCTTTGGAATTGTTTGTTTGTATTGTTTGCGGCACGTGATTGAAGAGGTGGTTGAACCTGAAGCGTAACGTGAATCTCTGACCATTTTGAGGCAGGACGATCAGTGAAAACGAACTTAATCTAATTTCTTTGGAGTGTGGCTTTAAATGTTCGCTTTTCTACATGTTTTCAAAATCCAGAATAACGCCTTTTCAGGGTCAGTCGAGGAGTGATCAAAATACAAAATGTTTGATTTAGCGGACAAGTTGCACGATCAACACTTTTGTCGGAGGAGAATTTGCTACGGGTGTGGGAATTTTTGAAGTTTATCATAAAGACACTCGCTTTACGAATTACGTTTCTCACAGCAGCCTTTGGTTTCCATAGAATGGATGCGATCACCCGAAGTGTGTTCTGGTCATTTTATATTTACCGTAGACGATTACCGAAATGAAACAGTTGGATCACGATGTTTTCATGTATATTATACGTTTCATACATCACTCCCGTCTCGTAGGAATTTGTTGTTTTTCCCGAGATCAAAACATGTTCTTAACATGAACTCTCAGGTCGATAATCTCGATTGACCAGATTTATGTACGTACCCAGCTGCATTTCTTAGTGCGTTGTCATCAAAACTGTGCAGCGTGTTAATTTTGTTTGTATCAATTAACTGCAAACCTTACTCAACTAAAGGTCGTTGACGCTTGCTTGGTAAAACAGGCCCAAAAGAAAAGTGGCCTCGGTTTGGAAAAGACGCGATTCCCTTCCCTTCACCTCCTTGTCAAAGCTGTACTCATTCGTTACAGACAGTCATATGTGTTCTTTCGTGCTTACCCCTGTTCTTGTATCCATAATTTGCAACGGCGCTATTTCATTGTCGACAAGTTCTTGCGTCTCATAGATGAATTCTGAAAATGATAAATAATTTGAAATGAACAACTTGTCAAATTGATATGATTTGCAATTACTTCCTATGATAGAATTTTGAAATATGTTATATACTCTGCAATATTTTCAATGGACATTCAATTTTCTTTTCATTAGTATCGTTCAAGAAATTAAAAGTTTGCCGTTGTCTTGAAACGAATTATAGTGAACCTACACATTATAGAATTCTTAGACCTTGAGTCTTGAAATATTCATCAAAAACTGGGCCATCCGTAAACTTTCAGAAAAAGAGAGATACAGGGGAGGGGGATAGAGAGAAACGAAGAGATAAAAAGACAGAGCCACATAGGCGAAGACAGACAGAGACGATGTGAAAGACAGGGACTGGGAATTAGGACGGGGAAGAGGCTGTCAGACCCTCGTTGGCTTCGCGGTGTGACCATCTCCTGTTTTGATTCTAAGCTTCAGTGGTGTCATGTATGAGCAGAAGTAGCGAACCCAGTTCTGCTACGCATTTTAAGTTTTTCAAGTTTTTAACGGTAGATCGTTTTAGGGTACATAGCAAAGCCGAGGCTGTATAAGAGCCTGTCTTAGTCGATGAGGCACAAGCATGGTTTCTTCGCACAATACAATTGTTCAAAGAGATTTGTACATGAAATTGGGATTAGATACATGGCAGAGGGACCCGCATAAAGCAAAAAAAGTAAAATCTTACTATAAGTCCCGAAATGACCTTGACCGTTTTGTTAATAAAAAGTGACACGAAAATACCGTCGGTCGAGATAAACAAGTGCTAGAAGTAGTCTTTCAATAGCAGCCCCTTGAGTCGTACTTTACCCTCGAAGTAAAGCGATGACGAAAACAAATATCAAGATTGCTGAAGAAAGTATGTCACTAGGTCTGTATCTAGCATTTTCATTTCATAGCCTGTAGATAGAACTGTTTACCATAAATTGCACGTTGTTCGGCAGAGGAGATCGCGAAATTAAGTAATTATCTTTATCCGGATTAATATATACATAATCCGCAAAAGTGAGTAACACGATCGGAACAAATTTGGGATAATTGGATGGTGCAATAAGGTCGTTTTAATCTGCAAATGTAAGCTCATCTGTTTTTCTCTTTAAGTTACACACTTGTTTTTATGAGTAATTTGTTATATTGCAACATTCAGCTATAATATTGCACCTAATACTTTTGAGAAATTTAAAAAATATGAAGATCCAATTATCCCAAATTAGTTCCAATCGTGTTGAATTCTTTCCACATAAACCTTGCGAGTCACAGTGCGTACACATCGACTGGTATAATTTCACACTGTCAATAAATATCGTACATGAATCTTTCTAGCCTATTCTAAAAAATGCCATTTCAATAATCGGTCAATGTTTAATCAAAACGCGTTTGCGAGAATAACGTTGCATTGAGATAAAAAATCTGAGGAACTCAAATCTGACAGCATCGTCATATTAACAACTAATCGCTCTAATGGTATCAATGAACCTTATTAAGGGATTGTGGTATTTGGTTTATTAAACTATGACAACAGACATCAAGGTACGAAGACGCAATCTGGGGTCAAAGTCAAAGAAAGTCTTTGCTACACTGAGTTTCTATCTAAATCTCATTAGAAGAGCAATCTGTCTTTAACATTGAACTTACATGCAGATCATACCCGTCCTCGTCTTTCTCTGACATGTATGTATTCGCACTGTGTGCAAATTCTCACGTCCACCTCACTTAAGTTGAGAGTTTCCAGCTGTCATCTCAGATATCTCTGATAAATCTTTAAAGACATGTTTTCTAATACCCGGTATTTTTAGTTGTTTTTGAAAGTGACAATATATATATATATATATATATATATATATATATATATATATATATATATATATATATATATATATATATCTGTCTGCGCTGGTGTGTGTACGTGTAACTTGCTTAAACTCTATATTTCTTGTATAACATTCGATAAACCTATGTGATGTATCTTGTAAAATATGGATCTAAGTCATAAAGGTATTCTAGATTCTGTAAAAGTGCGTTACTGTTTCTGCGAATTTTTAGTTCAAAGTCTGGGCTGAGGAGAAAAATAATGGACATACGTAAAAAAACCCGACTTTTGAATTCTCACCATACTGGAAGGGACCGTATCTGTGACATTTAGAAGCGTCACCTCTGTCATGTCTACAGCTATTCCTCACCAGTCAAAACTCAACACAGAAAACATAAATGAAGAGACAAAACTTGTATAGCGTTACATGCATTCTGCGTGTCAAGATTTCTAAATGTCAGCACCTCCTTTGCAGTGACGTCACTTACTTCATAATATTATGACCTGGCCGGGAATGACAACACAGATGGGCGTCACGTGATCTCGCCCAGCTGCTCGAATATGATTCTCGTCCAGGGGCAATTCATTGTTTGAATACCTAATGTTTGGTAAATATTCTCTGAGAAGCAGAGCAGCGAGAGTGCTTCCTGACACAATAACGTCAGTCAGAATCGATGACGTCAGAAATTTCAACAGGATATAAAATTCATAAACACTGAGTTTTAAGTGCGTGTCTATCGTGTCTCTCTTTGAAAAATAAGGTTTTGTTTACTACACTCTAAGGTTGACATGATCGAGGTCTTGTCGTTACATGTATAACTATATAAATTCACTTTCACAACTATAAATGGAGCAAATCTATTCAGTGAAAAGCAGACTCATTGGTTTAGCAAAACAATTTATTTCCTTTTGTTGCAAAGACATAGCTACGAATAGAAGCTGGCCAGGGAAACGCAGAATGCGCCTCAAAAGTGCATGACTTAAATTTTGCCTCGAATTTTCCCCAATAAAAGTTTCAACCCAAGGAAGTCGTACGACAAAAAGCTCAACGTCACAGGAAAATCGTAAATGAACTTAATATCTCGTTGGAAAAACATACACATTGTCAGGCTAAAATTTTAGAATTTCAGTTGAAGTCCGTTAACATTCATTTGTGAGCATTTGACCCCTGGCAGTCCTTCCCAAGGCCGGGATGAAGTCCAGATCGATGCATTATGTCACCAAGGGGCAATTAAAATGCCAGGAAAAACCCTAGAGTTTGTAAACATGCCACTTACCATGTGGATCGAGGTCCAAATGATGGTAACGACCCTTCGTGAATGTAGCAGTCAGCGCTGAAGAAAAATTAACGTTTAACAAATATTAAATGTACGGATAATAGTATTAAATGGTGTGCAATTTATTTGAAATCAAAAAAGCTACTGACCGATATTTCACTGTATGTGCAACGTTATCTGATATCTTCTACTGTTTAACCTTTGACTTCGGCGACGAGTAAATCAGAAATTCACAACCGCATGCGTGCGTTATAGAATTCACCACGGGAAAGTCACGCGCCAAACACGCAATTTACCGGTTTAAGAGACATATTATTACATCTGCCGACACCCTGTCCGCCACGAGGTTCGTACGTAAATCTGTGTCAGTCTCCGTCTGCTCCTCCCTCTGTCTCTATGTCTCTCTGTCTCGCTGTATATCCGACCGACTGTGCGCGTCATTTTGCCTGTCTTACCATCTTTCTGAAAAGTGCCCTATTCAATATTACAAATTAACATCGTATACCCAATTGTCAACAACGTGTTTTCGATGAATTCGAAGATTGAATTATGCTTGACTGGCGAGGCAAGTTGTGGAGAGATATTATACATATACGAGATTGCGAGCAAAGTCTTCAGATAGAGGAAACGATGCCTGAACTTTGTCAAAAGCGTATTATTGGTAAACTTGTATGACGTGCTTGTCATACATGTTAGTAAAGGGCCAATCGAATGACTTAATCGATAGCATAAAACCAAAAAGGAATGGATTTTAACATTTTTTGAGAATTGTATCTATGAAATTTCGACAAATACAAAGCTTTGAACGCTTGACTTTTTGAGTATTATCGCCCACTTTGCAAAACTACCTGATAAAGACGAAGATAATGCTGAATAATTTGATAATTAAGAGGCTTTGCTTCTAGGATTTTCACCATTGATAACAACGGTTCTGGCCAGACATAACGGAAAGTGTGTGACTGTTATCGGGATGTCATACCTCGCTGTTAATCCCCCCGGGTTAATCCCTAACCTACTACGGATCTACTGATCATGTAGATTATTTAGTAAACTAACCTACAATTTTCCATGTTAAGTTACAAACCGTAGAAATGAACTATAATCTAGGAATGGAGACTGAACAAGACTGCATAAAAGCTACTATAGTAGAAGCCACAGCAACTCAACACTTCAACAGAAGGAACTTTGAAACCGATAATTGTGTAAATCGCTCGACTTAAGGTCACAGTATTCGTATCATGTCACCTGCAATGACCAAGTTTTCGCATGGCGGTATTTTCGGTGTGTGGAGCGTTTCAGGGTAGTCGGACTGTGGCCGCAAGACTCTATCTTGCCAAAGATATGTGCTGCCATGCACCACTATATGGCGCGAAAGTTAAGCTATAACTTTTTCGTGAAGCTATTGGTAGGGATGTGCAAAAATCATGTGGTTGGCAGGCTATAGCATGGCCATGTAGACGGTATAAAACAATCTTGGGTGACTTATTCAGGTCACATACATTCTACTATCGCTTCGCTACTCGTTGAAAATGAATGCTTTATGTATCTGTTAACGCCAAAAAGGCAAACATATTCGGATAACCAGTGTAAAAAGTGTCCCGAAAAAAGATTAGCGTTCAGTACAGCCATGAAGACTGTGACTGGGAGAATAAAATACGGAGAAGGCAACAACTGAAAATATAATATCGATGCAATGTGCATTGCATAAGCTAGTCTTTCTGTTTTCTACGTGCCACTTGTACAGATCAAGATGAGAACTTAAGTTCACCACATAAATACGAACAGAAAATTGTAAGCATAGCCAGACTCGAAATGTACACTTCGAAATCATGTGCTACAAAAATAATCTTTGGGTCGCAGTGTTTAACTCTGCATCCAGCACACAGTGAGTATATCTCTATGTTTTCCGATTGTTACACCAAAGTTATGTCTGTGTTTCGACATCTTGGCTCGTAATTTAGCTGGCAAATTTACACAATGATGACACCGTAAAGCTGTCATGTAAATAAATTCAGCAGTATTCCAATGGCTACTGCGTTAACAGACATTCGAAAACGGGAATTTTTATGAGTCCAGCTCAATTCGAAGATCGTTTATATCTGACCCGTACTTTTCCAGAAAGACCTAGCTCTGGCACCGAACACATCTGACTACTTACACGTTTTACCGACGTTCTTGGGACCAAGGAGTACGACGATGAACTGTAGCTCGTCGATCCACGAGACGCCTCTCTGCAAAACCTGCAAGCGATCCTGGGCAAGTTCCCGGCGGTACGGGCGGTAGGCGGCTCTACGGCTCAACATGGCGCAGAAATAACATCTTCGAAGCTATGTGCCGAATGAGATTGGTAAATTGTGGAGAACGAAATAGAGCAGCAATGCGTTCTTACACCGCGCTGTTCGGACAGCGTTGTTTATGGTGTCCTGCACACTAACCAATTACCTCGGAAAGATAGGTCCTCGCAACTGTATCGTATTACATGTTGCCTAGCAACTGGGAATTTTGACAACAAATACGTCTGTGTAAAGGTCTGAGACCATTGGTAGTTTAAATATGCCAATATAGTTGAAGCGAAAGCAGATGCATTATGAATCACAGAATTATTCCTCTAGTTATAATATGTTATTCTAGACTGTGGAAATACAATTTTTGATATCAAAAGATGATACTAAGCTACAACTATATCACTGACGATATTAATGTTGAGAAAATCTAACTCAAGGAGAGTGAAATGCTGCAACAGTTAGTCTTTAACTAAACGCAAATGTTCAAGGGGCAAGAAAGGAAACATTTGCTTCAGAAAAAATGAAGATCAAGTCACTGAAGTCGTTAGTTTTTTTTGCTCTGATAGAGGCGCCATTCATGTAGGAAAGACTAAAGTAAGACAAAGCAGAAGCTCGTTTTGTAGGCCGAAAATAATACATTCGAACGTGCTTAAAGATAAAATGATATGGAAAATGATCAATAAAAGACCTTGGCGACGGGTGCATTCGACATATTATTCCACCAATTTTTACACGAGATAGATTTTCATGAGTTATTGTAAATATTACTACAATATCCACATGACGTCATCAATAAGAAACTTTTAGCGTCACTGAGTCTTCATCCGGTGTAGGAAACACCACATTCAAAACATAGTGTGATGTCACTAGACCCTAAATTTGCATCTCCAGTGTTTATTGTAAAGCATACATATTGTGTCCATAGGCTATCAAAAAGGAAAAAAAAATTACACAAACGGTGTCCTAATTAACATGCACTCTATCACGCATATGTAATCTCCACAAATGTAATAATCTCCACAAATGTAATATCAACCACAATTGTAATAAAATCAACCATAAATGTAATAAAATAGTCAACCATCAATGTAACAACCCGCAACCACAAATGTAACAAACAATCCATGCGAAAAAAAAAAGTTCCACCATGGTTTGATGACGAGGTTTTTGACCTTTTGAAAACAAAGGAAGCATATTGGAGATCTTTAAAGAAAAATCCATCCTTGCACAACCGTGAAAGGTATAATCAAATTAGGTCCTCCTTTAAAAAGAGGGTCAAAGACAACTATGCTCTTTACATTAACTCAATTGCAAATGATATACCAACCAATCCTAAGCGTTTTTGGACATTGCTGCAGTCACGTAAGCGTATAAAAGGTTTTCCATCTGTTCTTACGTACAATAATGATTTAAAGGCGAGCTCTGATTTTGAAAAGGCCAATTTGTTTGTAAATTTTTCAATTCAGTTTTCAATAACAATATTGCTGCTGATATTCCCGATGTTGCTACTACAATTGACGACCAATTTTCTATTGATATTGATGTCGATAGTGTCAGAAAAGAGTTGCTTTGCATTAGCACAAGCAAAGCTATAGGAAGTGATGGCATTCCCAATATGTTTTTGAGCGAATGTGCAAATGAACTTGCTATACCAATTACCATCTTATTCAATAGGTCTATTAAAGAGGGGATTTTTCCTGATATCTGGAAACGTGCAAACATTATCCCTATTTTCAAATTAGGAAGTCGTTCAAAGTTGAACATTACCGGCCGATTTCCATTTTACCAAGTCTGTCTAAAATCTTTGAAAAGATAGTTCACAGACAACTCTCACATCATGTTTCCAATTCCATATCTACTAATCAGCATGGCTTTGTTTCAGGTAGATCTTGTATCACTAATTTATCTATTCTTATGAAAGATCTCCTCTTAGCAGTTAACAGCAAATCACAATGTGATATCATTTATACCGATTTTGCTAAAGCATTCGATAGTATAAATCATAAACTATTACTTCATAAGTTGACTTCTTTTGGTGTCCAGGGCACTTATCTGAAATGGTTTAATTCATATCTTGATAACAGGCTTCACAGAGTGATTATAAAAAATGCTTTTTCTGAGTGAACTCACGTCCTTTCGGGCGTTCCTCAGGGTTCTCACCTTGGTCCACTTTTATTTATTCTTTTCATTAATAACATCTCTGATAATCTTGTGTCGGATTCGTTACTTTTTGCCGATGACATGAAGATTTATCGTATCATTGATTCGGATAATGACTCTTTATTGCTGCAATCTGATATCGATAGAATTGTCAGCTGGTCCGACACTTGGTTATTGAATCTTAATCCTACTAAATGTAAAGTTCTTACTGTTTCATTGAAAAGAAATGTTCATATTTTCCCTTACAAACTCGACACTCATGCATTGAGTAGAGTCAGTAGCATGAGAGATCTTGTTGTTATTATTGACCAAAGATAATATTTTTGTGACCATGTAAATAACATGATTCAAGGTGCTAGAAAAGCTCTCGGTTTTATTATGAGGAATAGCCATTGTATTAACAGTGAGGACGTTTTAAAATTATTGTACTTTACCTTGGTAAGGTCTAAGCTTGAATATGCTTCTGTTATTTGGAACAGTATTAGTAAACACCAGTCTGATAGAATTGAAAGAGTACAGCATAAATTTTTAACATTTCTTCATAAAAGAATTACTGGTTTTTACAGTGATGACATTGACTCGTTGTGCAATATTCACAATTTACAGTCATTAAAATCAAGGAGGACTATTTTTGATTATATATTTTTATACAAATGCATAAATGCAAAGTTTAATGTTAATGCTTTAGCTTCATTTTTTAGTCTTCATGTACCAAGGTTTTCAACTCGGCGTACTACTTTGTTTCATGTGCCATTTGGTAGAGTTAATTGTGTTCGTGACTCTCTTTTTAGTAGAATTCCGAGACAATTAAATTTGCTTTTAAACGAATACAATGACATTGATCCTTTTTCTGTAAATTTAAATGGTTTTAAAAATTTTAAAACATTGTTTTCTCAGTATTTGTTAAAGTTTGTTCGTCTTGTCTTCATGCTTTAACTCTGTATCTGTATTTTTACTAACAGTCTTCCATAAATGGCCTCGGCTGTGGAAGTCATTATTAATAAAATAAAATAAAATAAATTAACCATAAATGTAATAAAACTCACCTATAAATGTAATAAACTTGAACTTGAATATGTGATCATTTGTTTATCAATGCCCTTAGTAAATAACAACTTTAATAAGACTAGTGTAATGTTATTGCATACTTTCCTGAAACTAGGTTTCCTTTCCGAAACACAGAATACGATACTTTGAGAACACTATGAGAAAACGGCGAGGTACTGATGAAACCGTTAGATAATGGAAGTTGAACAGCAGTTCTAGACGCTGATAATTACATAATAAGGAAGCGTCAAAATAACCCGTCAACCAGTGATACCACACAAAGTTCATGACAGATGACTCAGAACAAATAACAGAGAAATATTAAACCTTATAACAGAAACTTACGACACAAAACATGTTGACGAGAACATATATTTCAATCTAGTAAAAAAACAATACGAACACTACCTTGAACACAGTAGAACAAAATGAGACATCCTAGCATCCTCAGTGAAGGAACAAACTTCAAGTGGGGCAACATAGGAATACAGACAATCTATCGATTATTCCACACAATTTATCCACTGAAGACGAATTTGAGGCGATTGATTAAGAAAGTATGGCAATTTTCGAAAAAACGGCGTTAAAGGATCGTAGTGTTATGCAGTCTTCCCCACTCTGGAGTAGAGACTGCACTGACGTTCAGATTACAGCTGTGTCTAGCCATGGCCAATCAGTTCTGTACACAAAAGAGGGAAACGTGAAATACATTTTCAAATATATAAAACACACTAAACGCAAACAATTAAGATATGAATAATGTGTGGAGTTGCTTTCTTTATTACATAGATCAATATTTAAGGGCTAATTCCTCAATTGCAACGACAAAATAGATTCATTACATTTATGGTTGATAAGCATTACATTTATGGGCGTTTTTTTATTACATTATGGTTACCATTTATTACATTTGTGGTTGGTGTTTTTATTACATTTATGGTTGATTTTTGTTACATTTATGGGCGATATTACATTTATGGGTGCATTTTATTACAATTGTGGTTGATATTACATTTGTGGAGATTATTACATTTGTGGAGGTTACAGCATATAAACACCATGGTGTCTCTTCTATATTGCTTGCAAAACTCTTTGCCTGAACATGCCTCGTATACTTGGAGTTGTGTTTATCACTGCTACATACTTATCATGCCTCTCGAAATCTGCTCCAAACGAGACAAATGTAATAAGGAAGGTGACCGTAAGAAATCGGCGGACGCCAGTTCGATAACCGTCAGGGTTTCTTTTAAAACGTAACAACACGACAAAGGTAAGGCTATATCAATCTTGCTTAATATTGAATGCTGTGATAAATCTTTTTCATATCGAGAACACAATGTTTCGCATGCAGAGGTATAGTTTTGATATATCCTAACCGTGACAATTGAATTGCCAAACTTCTAAAGAAATCTATGCAAATTAACGAAATCAATCTGTTTTTACTTATTGCATCCAGTATTTGCATTTACTTGTTGACCAAGCATGCCAAAACTGGCAGTATTCTTTAGAATAACATTATTCTTTGTCATTTTGCCCATACACCTTAAGTCGTTTGACTATTGCGTTTAGCACTTTATATCGTCACCATGCATGCCATGGTACTGTAGCAAGAAAGAATAATGTGCCAAACGAAATATACTGAGTCTTCCCCGTGGTTAATTATATCATACCAGTATATTGATGGCGCAAATACAGCGATCTGATTGGTCCAGACGCGAAAAGAACCTTGGTATATCGGCGATATACCACGGCTGGCATACGCGCGAGCTCTACAACTTGAGCAAAAATACGTTTTTGACGTTCCATGACAGAATTTCAATAGACTGTTACTCGATTTTGACCAGTTCGCTCATGCATATATGTCGAGAACTGGTCAAAATGTCGTGGTATACCGTCGCTGGGTGTGCTTTATTGCTCAAATACACACTCGCTGAAGCTTGGTTTGGCATATCTACTCTTTCAAAGCTTCAGTGTAAATATATCAAATTCTTTCATTTTGTTTTGTCGAGTGCCTGCCCTGAAGCAATAAAAAACTCAAAACTGACTTAGGAGGCACTTTCTCAGAGATTCGTGACAGGAACACGAATGTTCGGTTGTTTGTTGCATTTCTTTTGACCTCTAGTCATGTGAAAACAAAATCAGAATGTTAAAAAGAATACAATATCAGAAGAAAGGGAACGTTCTTCTGCATAACGTGAAATAAAATGCGACAAATTTTGCTACAGATCGATGATACGTGGGTATTGAGTAAATATCAGAAAAATCTACAACCATCCATTATTCTAGGAGAAGCCAAATTATACATACAAATTAATAAAATATCTGCGGAGCCAAGTCAAGCTTGACTCTCTAACAACCCTTCAGTCGCTAATCAGATTTTTTTACTAGGGCCAGTGTCTTCTATTTATGATTTGAAATAATATACGACAATATATGTTCAATTTTGGAATTTTTGCAACTTTTCATTCTGCCGATATATCATTGGGCGATGATTTGGATACGGCAATTCCTTTTGCAAATAAAAAAAAAATCAA